>JAEIIJ010001944.1:0-24971 GCA_018904815.1 Drosophila ogumai
TTAGCGAAAAATGGAGTAAAAGGGAATGGCGGAATTCGGCAGACACAAAACAAAACGAGCTGCACTTTTTCGGCCGTTTTTTGCCCGTTCTATACATTGCAATTGGACAAAACTAAAACTGAAATAAAACCGAAATCTACGCAGTCCGGGCTTAGATTTTTTCGCCTTTCTCCGGGCCTTCATTTTTTTTCCATCATAGAGAATGTTCTCCTGCAATTTTCCGATTGTTTTTCCCCGTTTTAAGCCCGTTTTTCGCAGGAGCGCATTTTTTTCCTATCGTACAGTTTTTTAGCGAAAATGGAAGAGGAGGAATTGCGAAACAGAAGGAATTGCAGACGACGCAGAGATGGAGGCAGCGAGAGAGCGCTCTCTCTCTCTCCCAGTTTCCACTCTCTCACTCTCTGGAGCCAAGATCCGCTCTGTTTACATTTTTATTTGAAGCACAAATAAAAATATGTACATTATTATAAAGATATAATACATATAAATACAATATATTTAAATATATCAAGGCCAAACATCAAATGTTTTTCAGATATACATATTTCGATTTTCCACTAAAATCTTAATAAAACAAGAAAGGATTCTAACTTTGGCCCCCCGAAGCTTGTATATCCTTGCAGTTTGCAAATGCATCATTAAGATATGAAGGTCCTTGTCTATATCTTCTGCAGACTTTTCCCAAAAACACACAAAACGCAATGGCTTAGTGGTGTAAAATAAATCTATTCAAAATGTTTTATTTAATATTAAAGTATACCAATTACCTTATGTAAATCGTAAAATATTAGCTTGATACAAAAACCGTAAATTCGACAAAAATGCGCGTTGGAAGCAATATAATAAAAACGAAAAGCTCTGTCCAGTTAGAAAAGGAACAATTAATTACACTTTATACGAGAATACTTTTTGGAGGATCACCAAGACAAGATTCCTCGGATGCTGTCAAGGAACAAACAAAAACATTGAGATATGAAGCTATTTTCCGGTTACAAAAAGTACTTGTATGCATAAAAACGGTAGTACTACGATTAATACGATTCGATGTACAAAAGATTGCGGAAGAGGCCGACTTTTCGCCAAAGTTCAGCTTGCAGATCCATCGGTTTCCATGGCTAAACCAACCTAAAACTATCACATCGAAAATACAGAAATCCATTAGGCCTAGGATATTGCTACGGATTCAGTCCACCAGGTGACGGTTGTGGTCCTGGGGCGTGGAGAAGATAATCGCGTAGATGAGGCCGTCGCGCACAGACTCCGTGGGATTGCCCACGTTGAACATGAACTTGACGCGGTTACAGTTGGCGTCGGGCACGCACGAGTACATGGGATACCAGCCGGTCTTGTTGAACACCACATAGATCTTGTAGATCTGGTTGCGGTAGATGTACACGGGCCGGTCGAAGGTGATGTCCAGCAGCGAGTCGTAGCGCACACGGGCCGTGCAATGGGTGTACGTTATCCGCGAGCCGTGCATGTCCTGGATGTGGGCGTACAGTACCTCCGTGTAGCGCTCCGTGAAGCCGGCGGAGGTCATCAGCTCGCCGCACAGCACTCGCGTGGGCACCTGTACACCGAGGATCCATATATTTGTGTCCACCTGGAAGGTAACGCCTGCATCCGTTACGCTCGTGTTGCGGAAGTCAAACTGGCGGGCCAGGGAGCGCAGGCAGTAAGCGCGCACCATGTCGTTGTGTGAGTTTCCAGCGGCCGAACCAGCGCCTCCAGCGCCTGCAGCCGGTGCGGCCGGGCCACCGCCGCCGCCTCCTCCTCCATTGCCCTCGTTATCATTGGCTGGCGCCGCCGGGGCAGCTGGTCCGCCGTCGTAGGCATCGCCGAAGCAGCGTAGTGAGGCAGGCGCTGGCGCCGGCTCTGGCACCACACCCACGGGTTCTGGGGCACGCATGCCCAAGTCTTCGCCACCGAAGCCGAATCCAGCACTGATGGATCCAAAGCGCGGTGCATTTCCCATTATCAATCCTCCGCCACCACCGCCGCCGCCTCCTCCTCCACTACGTACTGCCGGTCCCGGAATCGGAAAGCAAACTCCGGCCGGGGCCGGGCCAGCGTGACGGTACGAGGAGGAGGGCAGCTCCCGCTGGCCATGCCGGTGCCCCGACTCGTAGAAATTGCGAGTGCTGCGCGACACGCAGAAGCCCTCGGGCATGTGGCAGTCATTAAGCGTGGGGCTGGAGATCTTGATGAGGATGGCCAGGGCCTCGTGCTGCTGCAGAAGCTTGGAGCGTGCCGGTCCTTCGGCGAACTGCTGCGGCGTCATTGTAAGAAAGCGGATCTTCTTTACTGCCTGGCGCAGCATGGCGCCATCGAGAATGGTACGCTGGGCGTCCATAATGTTGATCATGTTGGCAGCGGCATCGCCGGAAGCGTCGCTATCGATGATAACCAGGTCATCGGAGCCGGCTGCCACATCCAGGGGCGGCGAGCCAGATACAGAGGCAGTTGCAGCTACAGTGGCGGCGGCGGCAGTAGCTGCCGCAGCAGCAGCAGCAGCGGCTGCGGCAGCCGCCGATGTGGAAGTGGAAGCCATGCCGGCGTCCGTCTCGAAGCTGTCGCCCTCGTCGTCCTGATGCATGTGCTGCACCATGGCCGCTACATCGGGCTCCATCTTGATCTCCTCGACCATCACATGTCCGCCGGAATCATTGGGTGACTCTTTCGCTAGCCTGGCCTCGCCGTCCCGGTCGCCGGGATCCTCCTGCCCGCCGTCGCTCTCGTTCAGGATTCCCCGCTCGCTGGCGAACTTGAGCAGGCAGTTGAACAGATCCAGCTCAGAGTCGATATTGAGACGGTTTTGGTCGAGAATGGCCATCAGGGTTGAGACCTCGATGTCCAGGAAGCTGGGGTCGGAGAGCACCTCGCGCGTATTGGCCGCAATCAGGTCCATGCTGCTCTGCATGAGACGCGGCTCATCGAACAGCTTGGCGAACTCGTAGGCGCGGCAGGCGTTCTTCGGACTAAGGTCCGCCCAGAGGAAGTGCGTGCAGCGCGTGACGACGTGCGGGAGCATGTACTTCTTGGCCACATAGCACAGCTCGCAGGCCTTGTCGAAGCTGCCGATGGTGATGCGGTCCGTGTAGATGTACTCCAGCATCGCCTCGAATGCCTCCGGCTGCACGTCCGGTATCACTATGGGGTCAGTCTTGTCCGGCAAATGGCCATAGAACATGCGCTCAAACACCGGCGATGCCATGGCCAGCAGCAGCTTGTGGCCGGCGATAAGCCGCTGGTTCGGCACCGAGCCCACCAGGAACCGGCAGTCGGCCCACTTCTCCGAGTGGAGCAGATACTGGCCGCGGTCCTTCATCTCGGTCAGACTGTTCTGCCAGTCGGGATCCATTGTGCCTGCGCGTGTGCACGGGTGGATGCGTGTATGGATGACGGTGTGTGTGGATATCGATTGGAAGCGTCGCCTGCAGATCAGCAGCACTGAGATCCGGCCATGTGTGTTCCAGTTTTTGTGCGAAAACTTTGCCTAATTACGCGTCGAATTGCAGATTTGCAAGTGCCAACGTAAATTAGAGATGGAATTTTGTCGATAAGCGCGACTCCTCAGCGCTAGTATTTTTTTGTTTTGGGTTTTATGCCATTTAGTATTTTTAGAGCGGGATGCAAAAAAATAATTCAAAAACCAAAACAAATAAATGTTTGTCGATTGTTTAATCCTATAAATGTATACAAAAAAAATCATCAGTCGCCTTTGCCAGCTGTTCTCTTTTCCTCCTTTTTGGCCTTCTTGGCCTGCTTATTAAGAAACTCGCTCTTGTCCAGATTGTTTTGGAAGAAGGTGGTCTCCTTGCGCGCCTGGGAGACCTCTGTGTGAAGGCGCTGCTTGTGCACTGCCTGCTCGTAGTTCATTCGTTCGGTGAGGTGCACCCACTTGAAGCGCGGCAAGTACTTCATGCTCCACAGCGAATCGTAGAACTGTGACTTCTTTCTCGTGGAGATCTGCTTGTTGTTCAGCAGGGGGACAATCTGCTTGGCCACCCTCTTCGACTCGAACTCCACCCAGCCCTCGGTGAAGTGGATGTTGTAGCGCTTCCGTTTGTTCTTCTTGGCCTTTTCGCCTGTTGAACAAAAACTATTTGTAAACAATGCCATCCACAATTGTTTCAACTTACTTGATTGTTTTTCCGGCTGCAGATACACCCTGCCGATTTTTCCAAAGTCCCCCAGAATTTCCCTCAAGCGGGTCACATTCATGTGCTTGGGTATATTGGATATATAAATAATGCCCTTCTTGCGTTTTTTGGTGGGGCCCGACGAGGAGCTGACTTTGAAGTTGGTCAGGTCCATTTCATCGTCGTCGTCGGAAAGTTGGTTGGCCTCATCCGAGCCTTCTGCCTGTGGTTCATCCGAGTCCTCTGCTTTTGGTTCATCCGAGACCTCTGCCTGTGGTTCATCCTCCACTTCCATATCGACTGGAACCGGCTTTGGCTTTGTTTTCTTTTTTAATTTCTGCATCTTTAAACTCGTGGTTGCACGCTATTAGGGATGGCAAAGGTGCTGGCGATATATTTATTCGATTCAGATGAGTGATTTCCTATCGGATATCGATATAAAACGTATATTCATTGAATGTTTTTATTTTTGAACAATTTTGTTTGCAAACTACGTCTCCGTTTTGTCCAGCACAGAATCCTTGCTAATCTCTAGAAACGAGGTCTGCGACATCTCCGTGTCGTCCTCCTCCTCTTCGATTTCCATCTCGAAAATGGTCATCTTACGCTTTCGATCCGATAGCACAGTGGCCACCTTTCTGCTGCCCGAAATGGCAAGCATCTCGCACACCCCATCCAATCCCTTGAAGGCGGCACCATCGGCAATATCGTGTATGCTGTGCGTGACGGTGGCATCCTTCAGCTTGACCACCTGCCCCATCTGGTGCTGGGTGCACTGATTTCTCGCTGCGCTCAACGAGAACTGCACAAAGTAGCTATGCGGCCGGATGCCGGGAACGGAGGTTGTGGTCTGGGCCAGCATCGAGAGCGAGGACTCGTTGTAGAACTGGAGGTCAACGAATCGCAGGTTATAGTAGTCCTCATGCACGGAGGGCGTAAAGATGCCGGGTTGCAATTGAACTCTCGTGCACCGCACCAGGCAATCGCCGGTACGACTAATCTCCAGGATCATGGCCTCCTGCCAGCTAACGGTGCACGCCAACATATCACAGCGGGAGGATTCGTTAACATAATAGCTACTGGTCACAAAATCACGGTCCTTTAGTCCCTCTCCGGGCTCCATGGGTGGCAGATCACCGCATATTATCGCCGAGGCCAGCTTGAAGCTGCCACTAATGCTCTCCGTGGGCTTGTGGAACACCGCATCGATGGCATTGAACATCTTGTCCCGTTGCTGTATCAGCGAGAGATTCTTGTCATGGGGCACGAACAAGTTGCAGTGATTCAAGCAATCGTTCTCGGCCACCATTTCCTCCCACAGCTGGCCAGGATCCTTGGGATATGGCTGCGACAAGTACGTGTTCTCCAGATACTGACCCACACGCTCCAGGTTAAATTTACTGCGTGTCGGTGGCGGTGTGGCGGAAAGTATATTGGCATCTTCATCCTCGTCGTCGCTGCGATCATCGTTCTCCGGTTCCATGGCGCACAGGAAGTCGGCCATTGCAATGTTCTCATCCTCGGTGAGGACCAGATCATCGGGAATATCTTGGTGGGACAGACGGAGTATCGTGAAGATCATCCAGGCGTGGAAGAGCTTCATATCGTACACCAACGTGTCGATAGTTCGCTGCAGTTCGTGGACTTTCAGCACAAAGGCTCCACATGCTCTCATCGCCTCGTTGGCCACATCCGGCGAGATGAGGGACTGAAAAAGTTGGAGGCACCATTAATAAGTTAACCCGATAGTCAATGTCTTTCCAACGTACCTCAAAGAAGTGTGACATGCGACCGAATCCCGCGATCGTATTGAGGAAGTAGAACATGTTGATGGCCGATCCGTTTAGCTGCTTGAACACCAGACTCTGCAGGTTGCTCAGGCTGAGGTCCACCGAGTTGGCGATCTTCTTAAAGCCCTTCTCCGACAGTGTTCTAGGAGGCGAAAAGGTGCTGTCTAAAGCGAAGGGATTGCGAAGGAACGTACAAACTTACTCGAAAAGAAACTCCTCAACCTCCAAGGTGGCGAATCCGAATACGTGCAGCTCCAGAAAGTGAGCCGAGATCAGGCCGTATGGCTGGGAGTTGGCATACTTTGTGAGCTTGTTGTCCATTTCGATCTGAACCGTTTCCCAGGCCTCCGTCAAGCACTGCTGCGTGTCGTTGATGTAGCTGGTCATGGGTCAAGGGTGACTACAAATGAAGCTAAAGCCCAGTCATGACACTCACTTCTTGGTCTCCAGTATATGCGCACAGTGGGTGGCCAGCTCCAGCATGGGCGCCATGCACTCCTGCAGCACCTGGTTGTGGAAGTGAAGCACCTTGAGCTCCTGTCCATCCCTCAGCAGGGCATAAATGGCATTAAAGTCACCGCTCAGTCGCACGTCATACACATCGAACTGCTCAGGATGAAGGATGTGCTGGGTAAGATCGATGCTGCCTGCTTGCAGGGCTCCCAGTAGCAAGAGGTGCACCTTGCCGCTGCGCATTATGACAACCAGAAAGCACGGCGATCCCTTTGGAAAGGATTTCTGGTCCAGTGTTTTAAGGCAGGGATCGATATTGGTCAGTGGCTGAAGCTTGGGCAGGAACCTTCGGTGCTTGTCCTTGGCATTACAGGTGTAGGTACCTGAAGCAAGTTTCGTTTAATAAAAAAAAAGAAGATCTATGGTTTATATGGGATATCCACCTAGGTTCTCCTGTGAATTAATGGCCTTGCTGAAGTACACCTTCTTAATGTCGTCCTCGTAAATCAGTCCCGAGATAATCGTCTCGCTCTCGGCGTCCAAGAGCGCTACCTTGCCATTGCTGTAGCCAACGGCCAGCAGCGTCTCGTCCATTTGCCAGCTGAGCGAACGCACACGCACATCCTCGCCAGGCGTGGGAAATGTGACGATCTTTTGCCAGTTCAGCCGCTGGATGATCACCTCGCCTGTTTAAGACAGAGAAATCCTATACTGAATACTTGAATTCACTAAGTTGCTCCATTCTTACCCTTCTCAGTTCCATAGGCTATGAGGTCCATCTTGTTGTTCCACTCCATGCGCTCCACAATGCAGGACATGTTGCGGGCGCCCAGCAGCTTCATGGAGCTCGTTTGGGACATCTTGCTCACCCTTTACATAAAATATATTCCCTGTTTTATTGCAAGTATTTATTAGTTTACACTTTGCCGGCGTCTATCGAAAGCCTATCGATTGCAGCCAGTTATCGTGGGTCTGTCATAAAATCAGCGGGAAGGATGGCTAAAAAAAGGTTCTTTTTTGTTTAACTTTCTTCGCGGTGTAACTTTTTATTTCTTCTTTTATTAAAAATATATGTTTTACTTAAATTCTTATGTAGAAGACAAAAGCTACAAGACGATTTCTTAATGGAATTTAATGCATTTTCGGCTTAGCTATGGATTTTTAAAGTTTTGATTTTCCCAAAAATTGATCCGCCATAAATGAAGTGAATTTTGTTGTTGTTTTTAAATTTAACTTAGTATTTAAAAAAAAAAATTACATGCTTATTTAAATAATAATGATAATCATTACTAAAATAAAAAACATTTTCTTTTATTCTGGCTATAAACTAGCCAACTGTGGTTGCACTGGTGGCGTCTCTCTCTCTCTTTTGATGGTCGAAACATCGCAAATTTTAGTTTGGAAATGTGCAACTTTATTGTTTACAACTTTCAAAACTTAGTTTAGGGGGGAGACAATTCATATTAAGTCTAGAATCTAGATTCTAAAATTGGGCCATCTTCTCGTCTTCGCCCTTCCTCCGACACATACATACATACAAGGACATTTGTATATTACACTGCGAATTTCTCGTTATCCTGCAGGAGTCGGGGGTAAAAAATGAATAAAAAAAAAAACAGAAAAGGGAACAAAATGTAACTTTTAAACTTATGTTTAAGAGGGTTCTACTACTGCACAGTTCCGATCTTCGCGAGGACGTGCAATTAATCGATCTTTAAGCTTAAATACTACGCTACCAAATATAGGTTTATGTGTGTGTGGGTGTGTGTGTGAACGGGAATCGGTAATCCGGATCCACACTATTCATCGGCCTCGCCATTGCCCAACTCGCTGCTCTCCTCGGGCTTGGCGGTCTCTTGGTCCTGGCTGATGCTACCGGAGGGACTGGCTGGCTCTTCGTCGTCACCGCCTTCGGCCGTGCTGCCTCCGGGTGTGCCAACACTGCCAGGACCAGTGTCGCCGCCGCTACCAGCGCCAGAGCCCGAGCCAAGGCCGGTGTTGCCGCCGGAGCTGCCATTACCATTTCCGTTGCCCGTATGCCAGGTCAGGCGCTCCTCGTAGAACTGAATGACCACCTGGGGACATCGAATATTGGCCAGCTTGGCCGGCACCAAGTCGGCGTGGTCGCTGCCCTTCCATTTCATGAGGAACATGAGGTGGCCGGACGAGTCGGTGGCGCCCAAAATCTTTGACGGCTCCAAGCCTCGCTCAAAGCCGATCATTTTCTTCTGGTCATCGGTATCGTCCTCGAGGAAGCTCTTGCGCTTGCTGCGGATGGACTCGGGCGTGGATGACGTCAAGATGCGCTTCTTTGTGTCCTTTTTGTTGTTCTTCAACGACTCCTCGAAATTTGCAATCAGATCCGGGCAGTCCAGATTCTCCACCGGTTCCCAAGTGTTCTCGCTGCGCGGGTACCCCTTCCATTTCAGGTAGTACTCCGTTCGCCCGTTCACCGTCCGCTTGTCCTCCACGCGCTCGACCGAAAATTCCGCCATTTGTCTTCCGTTCTAAGTTACGTTTCACGCTTTACGTTTCCGTTGATGTTTTTCACGGCCGGTTTTCTCTTGCCTTTATTTCTGGCGGCGTCCAAAAAAAAGTATTTATTCTCCGATTCGTTCGATAGGTTTTGGTGAAGAAGAAAAACGCGGTGCTGCCTATCGATATATTTGGCTAGGAAAACAGGTGATTAGCAGGTTAATAAATTATGAAAGATGATTGAGAGAAAACAAACAGAAAAAACGTGTTGCACAAATATTTTAATGAAAATCAGCAAATACTAGCAATTCTAGAATAAAGCACTTGACTCAGAAGGCGACAGCCCTGACTGACTTGTGTGACCGTTTTGCCGTGAGGCCTTGCGTCCACGCTTTTTTCCGTTATGCTCATTCGGTCACGCTAATTCCGCGGAGCTGTGCCCCGAAATATTTCAATTATTATTATATTTTAATTGACAGTTTTGATCAACTAAAGCGAGTGCCCCTATGCATTGTAAGCAGTGAACGGAACACGGCTGGGGCAGGCACCGGGCCCATGGCTGGCGGCGACAAAATGTTCAGCGCGAATCGCTGGAAACGCAATAACGCGAAAGTAGAGCAACTGTAACTGTAGCTGTAACAGTAACCCTGGGCAGGGAGCGGGGGGCCGGGGGACTGAGGCGGAGACGCAAGAAGCAAAACAGCAGCGCATCTTGAATCTCTCAGGGAATTCGTGGAGATGGAGCCACCAGCAACGCCAGTGGCTCTGACGCCCCTGGCAGCGTCGTCGTCATGTCGCCTGTCGGACAGGGCAGGACCAGCAGTGGATCCCATTGCTCTCACATTGGGGACGGAGGAGGAGGAGGAAGACGAAGAAGAGGAGGAGGGAGAGGAGGAAGAGGACGACGAGGAGGAAGACCCAAAGGAGGCCTTCTACGAGGCGCGCAACGGCAACGAAAGCGACGAACTGGAGCAGGCCTTCCAGAGTGCCTTAACTCTGGCCAATGATGTCCAGGTTAATGTTAGCGAGGTGGAGGAGCAGCAGCACCAGGAGGCGGAAGGGCAGGAGCAGGAGCAGGAGCGTCCGGGCCCAAGTGATCAATGTAAGCCAGATACGTCAAGTAATTATTGAGAATCCCTTGACTTAAATATGTTTTTTGCTTTACCTGCAGCATCCAAAGATGAACAGCACCTTGAACCCCACAAGGAGTCCAAGGAACACAAGGAGCCTCGCCACCAGACCTTGCTCTCCACAAAGTCGTGCGAGACGCCTGCAAATAGCTCCACCCTTTCGCCCACCAACTCCTACAATGGCAGCATTGGCAGCGATGGCGGCAGCAGCGTGGGTGGTGGTGCCCGTCGCAAGTCCTGGACCCTGTCCCCACAGAGTGGTGGCTCCACGCCACTTAGCGGGGCCAGAAAGAAGACCAAGGCCACGGCACCGGTGGCGGTGGGGGTAGCGGCTGGAGCAGTTCCTTCCACGCTGTCCAACGCCAACGGCGATGGCTTCAATCTTTGGGTCGCACGCGAATGCTTTGAGACAGTGCCCGCTGAGATGGTGGACACGCTTAGCATGGCCGAAGTGGACGAAGAGGCGGAGGCTGAGGAGGAGGAGGATGAGGAGGCGGCTGCCGTGGAGAGTCTATTGGGAGCCGCTGCTGCCCTCCAGGCCAGTGCCCATGTACAGCGCCGCCAGCAGCAGCAGCAGCAGCACTCCCAGCACCATCATCATCTCCGGCAGCCATCGCCACCCCATCATCGCCCACTGGAACGCTCCTGGCCGCCGCGAGCGCTTGGCCGCGATCTAAAGCTGCAGGGCGACGTCTTTCAGTTCGACATCCTTGACACGGACGAGCGACTGGGCCAGTGTGAGGAGCTGGCCCAGGGCAGCGGCAGTACCAACAACTCGCCTTTGGCCACGCCACCCGTTCGCTTTAAGCCGCTGCTGAAGAAGAAGATCGGCCCGGATAGCTACATCAACACGATCAGCGCGCAGAAGGTGCCGGCACACCAGAACTACGAGTTCCCCAGCTTTCCCAGCTCCTCGGGCATCGGATCCGGCACGTCCTCGTCGCCCAACAGCCTTCAGTTCCCGTATCTGCGCCAGCACCGTCCGCTCACCCGTGCCCTGTCCAATGGCAAGGCCAGCTCATCCGAGGAGCAGGCCTCCCCGCGTCTCCTGCTCTCGCCAAAGCGCCAAAGAAGCCCTCCCTCTGGCTGCTCCACGCGCAGTGCCTCACCCCTGGACCTTAGCGTGAGTCCAGAGCAACATTCGCCAACCAGGGGTCGCGGCGTAGGTGGGGTAGTTCAGGAGCAGGCAGGGGTTGCTCCAGGAACACCCACTTTCCACGGCCATCGTCCACAGCAGCGGCTGCTTAAGCGTGTGGGCGGTGGAGCCGGAGCAGGTACCGCAGGAGGACCTGCGGGATCGCCTTTAATATGTCCGCCCACGCCCACTCACCATGCCCGGCGGCATGCCCGCCTTCAAGCCGTCACTGCCAACTCCAGCCTCGCCAGCTCCGGCGGAATCCTAGCGGATCCAAGCGGCCCAAGCTCTAGTCAATTGGATTATATCTACCTGCAGGACGGTGGCCAGGAAACGGGTACAGCGGAGCCCTCCGACGAAGTGGTGCACATCAGCAGCACGCGCCTTCCCTCCATTCCGGAACGCAGTGCAGCCGCAGCCGCAGCTGCAGCGGCGGCAGCGTCAACTGCAGGCGGCACAGCTCTAATGGAACCGGGAGCGGGACAGGTAACGGGATCCAGCGCTGGTGCTGGGGCACCGGGAGAGCCACCACTACCGCCCGCATGGGAGGCACGCATGGACAGTCACGGTCGCATTTTCTACATCGATCACACAACGCGAACAACCTCCTGGCAGCGGCCAGGTGCTGCACCCAGCGCAGGACCCGCCGGCCGTGAGCAGCACCATCGCCAGCAGCTGGACAGGCGGTACCAGAGCATCCGGCGAACCATTACCAATGAGAGCAGGGCTGCGCAGCTGTACAACCTGCCATCCTCGGACAACGCCATGGCCACTGCCGCCACTGCTAATGGCGCTGCAGCTCCAGCTGCACCTCCAGCCGCCGCCTCGGCCATCCATCCCGCCATTCTGATGCTCTGCCGCTCGGATTTCTACTCGCTGCTGCACACCAATGAAGCGGCGCTGGCCATTTACAACAGGAATGCGGCGCTCAAGCACATGGTCATGCGCGTGCGACGGGATCCGCAGTGCTTTCAGCGGTATCAGTACAACAAGGATCTCGTGGCGCTGGTCAACACCTTTGCCCAGCTGGGCAGGGAGCTGCCCTCCTGCTGGGAGACAAAGCTGGACCAGTCGGGCAAGCAGTTCTTCATTGATCACCAGCATCGTCGGACCTCGTTTATGGATCCCCGCCTGCCGGTGGAGTGTCCCCGGGTGGTTCGCCATCGCCAGCAGCATCCGTCGCAGCAGCAGCCGGGCGTCGTGGGTGGCTACTACTATCCGGACCTGGTGGACGGCAATTGCCTGTCCGCTACGAGCGGTCATATAAGTGCCAGTCCAGGGGTATCCTCCTCGGTCTCCGGAGTGCCTCCGTTACCACCGCCCCGGCCCTCGATCGCGTCGTCCTCGAGAAGTGGTCATCATGGACATGGTCACAACTGCACCACGACAGCGGCCATAGCTTGTGCGCTAAGCCTGGGCGGTGCAGCAGCGGGCGGAGCAGCAGGAGCCACTGCAGCCGGTTACGAGGATGTGCCCATTGCCTACAACGAAAAGGTAAGCCTAAAATCCAGCATCATTCGTAATATACAACCTACTCTCCCGTCTCATTATTGCCAGGTCATTGCCTTTCTGCGCCAGCCCAACATCCTGGAGATTCTGCGGGAGCGCCAGGGCCAGCACACAGTGTCCCGTTCTCTGCGCGAGAAAATCAATATACTGCGGGTGGAGGGTGTTCCAGCTCTCGAGCGTTTGGGCCATGACCTACAATTGACCATTTTGCTGAGGTGAGTAAACCTTTGACCTGGTTTTGGAGATGGCGGTATGAGTTCTCCTCTGGTTAACTACATTAAGATACTGATTTTGAAGTGGTAAAGCCATCATTACTACTAATAAATCGCCCCCTCTAGTTCATGACGCACCGGTGGCCATCAGTCGGTAGCTCCACCTGCACTTGACGAAGGTTCCCCACCTGGCCTGAAATGGCTTGAATGCGTCATTGTCTTTGGATTAATGCACTTGAGTTCAGTTCAGTTTGGTTTGGTTTTAGTTTTGGAATAGAAGTTGGTTCTGTCGATCGAATTTGGCGGCGGTCCTGCTTGAGTGCCCCCTCTAGATGTGTGCGCGAGTGTGGGATTAATTGGTATTAAAAGCCCCGTCGAAGGCTGTTGGCTAATTTTCCAAAACGCCAAACACATCGAACACAAAGCAAATGAACTAACTACCAGCTAACCAAGCTATCCACACGGCCATCAAGGCTAGTACTTGGCGTCCAATCTCCATGGCTTATTGTCTAATTGGCCGTGTGGCGTTGCGTTGTCAAAAATGCATTTATCGCGCTGAAACGACCACAAAACATTAAGGAACTGCCGTCCCCATGCACTAGCTTTGTTGACCTTAATCTTAATCCCAATCTCTGCTGTCGAGAGAATCAAGCCATGCGGCAGCGCCGCCTCTCAATTCCGATTCCGATTGAGCCATTTAATTGCATTTCAATTAGACTACATTTTCGCGCTTCATTGGAACCTCCCCCGCCGCCCAAAAAGTGAGCCGTGGGATTTTTTTGTTGAATTGCAGCTTGGTTATATTTCTTTCAAACTGGATTTATTTTTAATAGGATGATTACTTAACCTTTGACTTAGGGATGTAGGGGTGCCGCAGAAATGGCTATGTGCTAAAAATCCTTTTAAGAGGATCTAAAAGTATGCTATATGATATTAGCTTGTATAGAAATTTCTATGGCTTAGAAATTCAATCAGTCGTCCGATTTTGTAAATTCTAAAATTTTAAAAAATTCTCCTCAGAAATATATATTCTTTATAGGATCAAAAATGACTCCTTTAGGGCGTTGCAAACTTGTAACTAAAATTATAATACCCTGCAAGGGTATAAATGTCGTAAACCAACAAGGGATATCCGATTATTTAACGATAAAATATTGTAAAATACCTTAAAAAAATACTATCTAATATCTTAGTACCTTTCTGATTATACATTATCCATTTATCGATAAAATATATAAAGCAACGTTGTAATTTCGGGTTATATATCAACTCTTGTTTCAAATAGAAGTACATTACACAAATATAGACATTTCTACCTTCCCTGCTCGTCTTAAAACTAAAAGTAAATTTTTTCATAATTACTCTATGATTTTAAGTTTATTTTGTTAACTAACTTCTAGTTAAAATCTTTCTAAATTAACAGTTAATTTATTTAGCATGTTCATAAAAATAGATAACTAATCGGTTTCGAGAGCACACATGTCACAGTCACAGCAAAAACTCCCTAACATTCCCCTGGAAGTTACTTAAAGTGCGAAATTGCCGCAATCCCAGCGGCTTAGGTCAGAACGATCTGCAGTTGGCCATTACTCACCCAGCGTTGAATCGTGTGAGGTAACCCCCACCGGCTGGCTATCAGCCCCTTCTGGGGTTGTGTGAGGTTGCGGCTCAATGAGCAATTAATGAGTGGCCCAACAAACACCGCTTCTCGGTGCTATCCCAAACGAGACTACACACATTTCGCCAGTTGGCTAAATGCCGCTGATGATGAGTTACCTAAAAAATAAACAACTGCAGGCTTAGAAGTGTGCAAAATGGAAAGTATTTATAGCAAAGGAGAGTGTGTATTCTGTCTGAGAGCGATCAGGCAGGCAGGCACGCCCCCCGAGATCTACCGAAGCAGCTGGCACTCCACACTCCAAGGCGCGCACTAATCTCCTGTCCCGTCTCCAATTCACAACTTAACCCAATTCCAAAATGAAGCATAATTTATTGGCCAAACGGGGCACACAAATAGCACAATAGCAACTCCAATTTGGATCCCGTCTGGCTGCTGGCCGGTCTCATCCCTCGCTCCCTAAGCGGGGGTGTGGCACTGTCGTCGCTGTTGTCATCACAACTATTGGACGCGGTCGCTGTCCATGAAGTTTTCAGTTGATGTTTTTGTTGATATGTTTATGTTGATATGTGTGTATATGTCTTTATACAATTTAATTCTTTAATTTATTTTGTGCCTAAAATGTACTTAACCCTCTAATGCCAAGAGTACCTTTAAAAGTTTATGAGATCTTTCGAAACTTCTATATATTATAAATATTTAAGCGTAGAAAGAGCTTATATTATTTTTGGAATTTTTAATAATGTAATAAGTGCCTTAACTTAACTTTTAAAATGTTGCTTGTAGCAGGGTAACTGAGCTTCTTCAATCTTGAAGTTTCCAATTCACCAATCTATGCTCTTTCCTTGTTGAAAGTTGACACTGGAGTAGGCTTAACCACTAAATATTTGCCATTAAAATTTGACCCGTAGAAGGGAATATGTTGGCGTTCAGTCTTGTTTACAGTTCAATGGTTTTTTGGGCGGCTGCGCCTGCGTGCAGTCTGAATGTTTCCCGCCCGCTTCAGTCACACAGAGAGAATAAATCGATATTTCTTATCAAAGTATCTATAAAAATAAGAAAATTCCTTAATACTTTAAGATAATTCTCAACTTGGGAACCCATTTCTCCATAAGTTGAGATAATTTTACAAGAAATAACCCCAAGATCAGCGATTGTTTTCCCTGTGCAGAAAGGGTGTCCACCGAGACAGTGGCCGGCGTCTGTTGTGTTGGCTTCCGTTTCAATGTTTTGGGGCGTGTTAAATTCGAGGCGTGTCACTCCGGGGCAAGGGTACCGGGTTGGTGGAGTGATGAGCGAACAATTATAACCATGACCAACGCCACACACTCACCCACCAAAATGCCATTGCCAGGCCATGCGAGGCATCGTCGTCTATCGTTTGTAGTGCACTCCTCCTCAATGGGGTGACTCAATTCTAGGGGGGAGAAGGGGATATCGGCAACCCGAGTCCAAGTCGAGACCGAAGCAATGGCATAAGCAGTGGCACAGTGGTGTTAGTTCTACGTTTTAGTCAATTATTTGCATGTTGGAATTGCAATTGTCTGAGTTTTAAATAGAAAAATATGGCTGAATATAGGAAAAACATTAATATTAAACAATTGAAAATTGATTTGGGAATGCACAATTATTAAAATATTATTTGTGGGGTGGGATAAATATTACAGCTAAAACACATTAATATTAAACGATTGAAAATCGATTTTAGCTAAACAAATATAGAAAAAAATATGGATAACAAAGGCAGAATTAAAAAAAAAAATTTCAGAATCAAAAACCGATATATACTTTTCCAAAGGTTATTTAATTGCTGAATCTATGCTCAGCTAATATTATTATATGCAATTTTTTAGATATTCCATATTAAAACGATTTATTTTTTTTCGATCGGTACGTTATCATAAAGTACTGGAGAACCTTTAAAATCAATTTTTAAATTACAGAAAAAAATCGTCTTTAATTTTTATCGATATTTTTTAAATTTATTGCGAAATTAGACACACTTAGAAATACATTTATGTAAAAATATTGATTTAAATTTCAGAGAGGATATCTCAGTAACCAATAATAATTTTTAAAAATTGTTATAACTGGGTTTTAAGGGCTAGAAAAGTTTTTAAAGATTCCATAATTGTTCAGAAATTTAAAAACTAAAGAAAGAACCCATATTTTCTGCACACTTAAGTTTAAATATATTGAAAACCTGACGTAAAATAAATTCTAAAATCGAATTTTAAGTTCAGCGCATTAAAAACTCAACAGAAAAGCATATTCCGGTTATATTTTCACCCTTTTTCAACCCACTGTGCCTCGTCGGAAGTTCGTCGAAAGAGTTCGGATCGCCGCCGGATTCAGCTGGGGTCTTCGGCAGCGGCGTTGACTTGCGCAGAGCGCCGCTGCACTGCGTCGATCGCCGCCGCCGCCTTGCACATAATAAACACTGGGCCCCGAAACAAAACCGAAGCGAAAAGAGCCAAGCAAAACAAAAAACGAAACGAGCACAGAACCAGCAAATAATTAAATAATTTTCTTTGCCGCCTAAATTGAATTTCATTTCATATTTATCGGCCAAGTGGCTAGACAAGCGTTAGCATTCAGCAATCGTCGGTCAATCGGTTAACAGCATAAATCGGGAGCTAATCAACTTACCCCGAAAGGAAAGTGAGAGTCGGGAGATTGGTCTTTATAAATATATATATTTTTTATTTTTTATATTTTTTTTATCTGTGACTCCGTTGCCGGTTCCGTTTCATTCCGCCGCCGCTGCCGGCGTTCCGTTCCGTTCGTAGTGAGAATCTATCATCACCAGAAGCATTTCAACAGCCGGAGCGTGTGCACACACAAACAACGTTTGTCTTTATAATATATAGATTATACCGTTAACCAATATACGCGAGTGGTGAAATATCCAATATAGCCAACGAATCCATCTCCGGAGATCTCACTTAGTGATGGTTAAATATTTGGCGCTCGTCAAGGATTTAGGCGCTCGCCAAAATGGGCTTTCTGTCGAAGGCTGCCTACATAGTGTGGGCCGTGTAAGTGGATAAATAGATTGTTAAAAATAAATTAATAAAATAAAAATAAAATTGTTAAAAATAAATATTATAACTAAAACTAAATATAACTATAAAACAGCAACCCTAGAAATTACTTAAAAATAGTTTAGCTTAGACCTTTGGGACTCTGTTTCAAGCAGACAAAAGTTTATTTTTAAAAGTATTTATAAAATATTATAAATTACTAATATTTTTTCATGTCCAAAAAGAACTCTTAAATCATTTTGCAATTTTTTTTTGCAATTTCTGCAGTTCCCATCAGTGAAAAGTGCAGCTTCAGCTAAACTAGAGATCACATCCTGTTGACGAATTGCATCCGATTTATTCTTAATTTTTGTTTTGTAATTTTTTTTGTTTACAATTCCCATGCATCCATGGGATGCAGCCTGGCAGAGATCGGGTTCCAGCAGCCTTCTCCCATTCCATTCCCACGTTGCAGGAATGCGCTGGAATGCCGCATAGACAGTTC
Organism: Drosophila ogumai; assembly: GCA_018904815.1. Classification (NCBI taxonomy): domain Eukaryota; kingdom Metazoa; phylum Arthropoda; class Insecta; order Diptera; family Drosophilidae; genus Drosophila; species Drosophila ogumai. Next base: position 17,993 of record JAEIIJ010001944.1, read on the forward strand.
TCATCAAGGGTGGGTGTTCTTGGGGGCAGAGGGAGTCTCTAGGATTCTGTGCTCTTCTCAAGTGCTCCTCCGTTTACAACATTACTTAGTTATGGCATATTTTTGAGGCTTGGAATTTAGTGTTTTGGAGTTGGTCAATCGATCCATCCACTCCGAGTGTTGTAACTTTTTGTAACGATTTCGGATTAGATTTCGTTTGTCCAAAGGGCTCTCACAAAATACTCTACATTTTGTAATACAAGATTGTAGAAGTTTAAATAAATATGTTAATTTAGTTGTAAATATAAGAATTATTGCAGGTTTAAACATAAATTTTAGTTTAATTAAAGTGTAGAGTTTGATTTTTAGTTTTAATATTAATATTTAACCTTTATACAGTACTACCTGAAACCCCCTCCAAAAATGTAGTGACCAAAATGGGTTAAGGCTCTACTCCCCCTCCCCCCATTATTATCGCCACCTTTTCTTATCATTAGCTTATCGTGCAGCTCGCCGCTGGCAGCTCGCATTGCAGTTTCGCAGTTGGAAATTGGGGGAGAATCAGAAATCAGTCAGTCAGTTGAAACGCGGGTATTGGTATCGATTTTACCAAAAAAAAAGAGCTGCTGTCGGTTTCGATTGTGATTTGGGTTTTTTACCCACTTTGCGGCAGTTATTTAGTGCGCTGCTAATTGAGAATCCATTTGGGATTTACAACCCAAGCCACCCATCTCCAAATGGGTCTCTTTTCCAAGTTTGTCTACACCTTCACCATGTGGGAGAAGTACGTTGATAGCAGCAGATTCTAGACTGTATTTAAATTATATTTTTGGGACCAGCATAAATTTCCTTTTCCTTTTTAAATAATAAAAAAATTGATAAGCTGGTTGAATAATTTGTGAAATGTGGGCTCTAAAAGAGGAGTTGGAAATTGGCAAACTCTTGATTTCATTAAGGAAATTAATGTGTTTTTCTGATGTTTTCTTCTCCTATTATGTTGTGCAGATAATGCCTCAAGCTAGCTTTTATCACACATCCAAGTGATCCCATAATATATCCGCACTTTTGTGTGGTGAAGAGAGAGAGTCAGTGACCTGACCACGATTGCATCAAGTATTTATATATATAAAGATATAGATATATTCCTTCTTACCAGTTCCTATCGCACATTAATCCCGCACAATGGCGATCGCTGGTGGTGGTTCTTTGTGCTGATGACAGGGAAACACTTGAGCTTGATTTGGCACTCCATTTTTGCATTGGAGGATCACTTTTCGAGCCCATTTAATTGTATTCCCGCTAATTGCAGCTTCCTGTTGTTGTGTTCCATCTGTTCCATCAATAATTTGTTTGTAAGAATTTCAATTCAATTTGGAAAGTAATTTGACACGGCACACACATGTATGACGACGGCGTACACCCATTAATTGATCCGTTTCCATTTCCCCATCTCCCACAAATAAATTGCCAAAAAATATATATACTATATTGTTAATGAGCCCAGAATTAGTCACTTCCGAGCTGGGGCGTTAATTGCAGGCAAAACTGTTGTCACTATTGGTCCAATCCCCCTCCCAACCCAACCCAAAATGCGGTTGACCGCCATAATTTGCGTTATTAATTGGCCAATTTTCAATTTTCAAGTTGAAGGCCGCCGCTGCCAGAAGCAAAAGCAAAAGCAAAAAACCAATTTAAATTATGGATTAACTAGCTAGAATCGACACAAGTTAATATAACAATAATAATAATAATCGATAAGCTAAAGTCTGGAAAGAAAAGTCGGTTCTGGGCTCTAGGCTCGAAGGTCAGGCGCTGTTCGATTGCATTGATTTGGCTTGACTTGGCGATTCTTCCGCCTTTGCAGTGGGAAATCTTTTGGGTAGACAGACTGAATGGAAGAGAATGACTTCCCTTGAGCGAGGAGCTCTTCAAGTAATTCAAGAACCGTCGCCGACTATTAATGCATGCAATATATGTGACAAATCATTGGCCCCCGCGACCTTTGCGGCGTTGGGTTGGTCATCATCTCTGGTCTGATTTCATCTCCAATGAATTCGATGCGTTTGAAGGTTCGTTCAAAGATTTTGTTCTATATATGTAACATATATTAGAAGCAGAAGAAAGTATGACTTTTGTTTAAGAAAGTTTTACAGGAAAATAGGTTTTGAGTAGAGCTGGAAAGAAATTTGATTCTAGAATTGATTAATCGATATTTTAAAATTGTGCGATACATTGATATACATTTTAAGAATCGATTTAATCGAAGATTTCATTCTATATATGTAACATATATTAGAAGCAGCAGAAAGTATGACTTTTGTTTAAGAAAGTTTTACAGGAAAATAGGTTTTGAATAGAGCTGGAAAGAAAATTGATTCTAAAATTGATTAATCAATATTTTACATTTTAAGAATCGATTAAATCGAAAAAGTTCCATATCCTCTGTTGCTTCCTTGCAATTTCAAATCCAAATCCAAAGTCCAAAAGCGCATTTATTTACTTTTTGATGGCGATATCAGCGACCCACGTTTCTGGCATCCATCCTGCCGCCTGTCGCACCAGATAACTGGCCATCATTATTGTATTTCGCTGTTTGGGGGCTAATCAATTGTCGGCTTAGCGCCGCGGACAATCGGAAAGCATATGAGCTGGGCAATCAATTTCCCAGCTTTGCGTGCGAATGACGCCAGCGGAGAGTGGCTGGCTGGCCGGCCTGTAGATTTATGAGAGCTCCACGGCTAACTAGTATCTAATCTTGCCCTGCTCTATCTCTATCCCGCAGCCTGTTCGAGCAGGAGATCATGAGCTATGTTCCTCTTGAAGAGCGCAGTCCGCAGGGCTCGCCGGTTCTTAGTTCCCGGATGCCACAGCGAGCGCCTCCGCCATTCCGTCGTGATTTCGAGGCCAAGCTGCGCAGCTTTTATCGCAAACTGGAGTCCAAGGGCTATGGCCAGGGACCCCACAAGCTCAAGTGAGTTCCACCAGCATTGGTTCTACCCTTTTGATTTTGATTCTAATTCCAAATCCATTTTACAGACTGCACATTCGTCGCAGCCATTTGCTGGAGGACGCCTTCCGTCGCATCATGTCCGCCAACAAGAAGGACTTGCAGCGCGGCCGCCTCGCCGTTCTCTGGGACACGGAGGAGGGCCTGGACTATGGCGGACCATCCCGCGAATTCTTTTTCCTGCTCTCCCGCGAGCTGTTCAACCCGTACTACGGACTCTTTGAGTACTCCGCCAACGATACGTACACGGTGCAGGTGTCGCCGCTGTCGGCGTTTGTTGACAACTGCCACGACTGGTTCCGCTTCAGCGGACGGGTGCTGGGCTTGGCCCTGGTCCATCAATACCTCCTCGATGCCTTCTTTACGCGACCCTTTTACAAGGCCCTGCTGCGCCTGCCCGTGGCTTTGAGCGATTTGGAGTCGCTGGACAATGAGTTCCATCAGTCGCTGCAATGGATCCGCGACAATGACATCGGCACTGGCGTCGACCTGGGCCTCACCTTTTGCGTCACCGAGGAGCTCCTTGGGCGCGTTGTAGAGCGGGAGTTGAAGCAGGGCGGCAAGAATATGATTGTCAACGAGAAGAACAAGAAGGAGTATTTGGAGCGCATGATCAAGTGGCGGCTGGAGCGCGGCGTTCAGGAGCAAACGGAATCGTTGGTACGCGGATTTTACGAGGTGGTCGACTCCCGCCTGGTCTCCGTGTTCGATGCCCGCGAACTGGAGCTGGTGATCGCTGGCACCGCTGAGATAGACACCAATGACTGGCGCCTCAATACGGAGTATCGTTCCGGCTACCATGACAATCACCAGGTGATTATCTGGTTCTGGCAGGTAATTGAGCAGCGGTTCAGCAACGAACAGCGCCTGCGGCTGCTGCAGTTCGTCACGGGCACCTCCAGCATACCCTATGAGGGCTTCTCGGCTTTGCGTGGTTCGACTGGGCCGCGTCGCTTCTGCATTGAGAAGTGGGGCAAACCTAATGCCCTGCCCCGGGCCCACACGTGCTTCAATCGTTTGGACTTGCCGCCCTATCCCACGCCCGAGCTCCTCTACGAGAAGCTGCTGCTGGCCGTCGAGGAGACAAATACGTTTGGCATCGAGTAGGGGGGAGTAGAGAAACGTGATATTTGCTTGCACCTCATCCCGAAACGCTTTATTTCGATTCGTTTTTGTAGTCGAGATAGTCGAGAAATTGCGGAGAATAGTTATTTATGTTATATAATGGTAGGATCCTCCTCCAACGCTACTTAGTTTGTAGACACTTTTGCCTTTGCCTTCGTTCGTTCCGTTCACCACGAGCGCAAGTTTTACCTCAACAACAGCAAAAACAGTCATTAGTCCCTAAGATCAAAACTTAACTCTGGGAGCGAGCCACTCCCACACCCACTTAGAGTCTAAGAATCCCGTTGCTTGACTCCTCTGCTCAACTCGCCAAAGAAGGAAACAGGACAGAGAGAGTTCTAGAGAGTGCGAGCGAGAGTGGAAGAGAGATTCTATCGCCAATACTTAAATAGCTTGTAATATTGTTGTCCTTTAGCCTTAACTCGAATTCCAAAACTCCAAAACTGAACACTACCCCTAGATGTCAGTTATTATAGCATACATATATATAAAAATTATATACATACATTCCTTTGGAGTCTTTCCTTGCCACCCCCCAAAAAGGTAAATTGTTTTTGAATTTACAAAAAAGCCTACGGGTTGCAACCAAAGACAATATGAACAATAAGATGCCTAACGCCAAACAATTTTAATTAAAAATATTTTTTAATTTTTCAAATTTCAGTAAAACTACAATTGATTGATTTTTGATTTTTGATTTTTCCCCCCTCTTAAAATTTCAAAAGCGCGTTACACATCTTATTTTGGTATTGTCCTTGGTGCAACCTTTATGGGTTCTACATACAATTTATAATATACAAAGAATTGGCTGCTGTTTTTTGCCTACAATTACTAACAAATTGGTCCAATAACGCGTTGCTTTAGCTTTACATACAAGTAACGATAACAACATGGATGAAATTTAAAAAAAATATATAAAAATTAGCTAATTAATTGAAGGAAAAATTACATTTGTATGATTTAGTATCGAATCGAAAAAAATAACAGAAAACGAAAAAGATTTGGTGATTTATTCAATAAGTTAATACGGAACGCAGGCAGAAGACAGAGACAACAGCACCGTTGGAGAGAGACAGAGCGATAGACATGCCAGAGACAGAGAAGCCGAAGAAGGAGTACGAAGATGAAAGAGAAGAAACGCTTTTTGAACTACTTATGTGTAATGTATTGATAAACTGAAGATTGTTTTAAATGAATTATTAATAAATGTGCGTGTGTATTTATGAACAAATTAATTATAATTGAAAACAAATAATAAATGTGAGCCTTTTACTTCAAAAGCAACCAACTGTCATTTTGTTATTTCAGTCCAAAAGATGCATAAATCATGTCCCATGTGCCTTTTACTAGAAAAAAAATTATTAAACAAATTCATCAATTCATCATCATAGCTTAGCTCACTGCCGAAAAGTATGCTAAAATTGAAGAGTTCCCCTTTTGACCGACAGATGGATTTCTCGAGACTCAATGTTTCATTCAACAAAACAATAAAAATAATGTTCAAAGGTAATCGCAAGTCTAACTTAAAATGGAAAGAAGCAAACCCAAATCATGATATCCCATTATATGTACTTAAATCAAAACAAACTATATCTCTTTTTCTATATATTTTATCCACAATTTTCTCTTTTGGTTTTCGGTTTTGCAAAATGCAATTTGCTTTTACATCAAGTTTTATTTCGATCTTTTCGCGAAATGATAACATACTATATGTAATTATGCTCTTAAATATTACGCGATCATTTCTCTAAGCTAAGACTTCCTTGTTTTGTGTGTGTGTGTGTGTGTGGACATGGACATGGACTCATCCTGCGGTGTGTGTATGTACAATGCCTCGGCTGGGCTGGATGTGTCTCGTGGGTTATCCTAGCCAAGTGAGTGTGCCATATGCTGTATGGAGTGGAAAGAACTATAGGCTGGGAAGAGAGCTGCGTTAGATAGCGAATAGATCTAGATCAAGATTGGTTAAGGGTGGGCTGGATCGGTCTAACGTGTGTGTACGTGTGACGTTGTGCGCAGCAAAGCTTTCTGAAAGCGAGTGCTGTGTGTTAATTAGGTTTTTTTTTGTTTTTTACATTCTGTTTGTCCCCGTTTTTGTGATCAAAGACTTGTGGTAGTAAATCTAGCTAAATTTTTTATTACATTACACTTGAAGAAATTTGGCTAATTCTCATACATATTTATATATATATTTTAAATAAATTCTTTCCTGGAGTCTACAAAAAATAATTAATAGAGCTATCCTTTTTGTGTTTTTATGCGATCAATATATATGTATGTATTAATGATTTTGTCGCCTCAAGCATTATAAAAATAGAGCATCCTTTGCATCGGGGGAGAGATGAATATTATTCATTCGTTTATAGATTTATCCATTTTTTTTCATTTTATGTTTGTTTCTCTTTTTTGGAAAAGGCCATTGAAAGAATTGAAAATTGTTCTGAGTAAGTACATACATGTCTCGTAATGCTACAATTTTGGATGTTATCCCAGTGGACCAAAACGTAAGAAAATTATCGTAAAAATATTCCGAAAAGCACTTGGAAAATACAAAGAAAATATTATGAAAGGCTCGCAAACGATCCGAAAATAATTCGTCACAAAGTTTTGGTCCACTGGGAACTACTGACTGGCTGGCTGTGTGTTTTGTGTGTGTGTGCTTGAGATGAGGAGAATCTGTTGTTTCCGCTTAGGGTTTTGATCACAGCTTTTACAATTCTAATGATATATGTATGTATGTGAGGGGGAATGTGGCCAATACATATAGTATATTATTTAATGTGTACCTGTATGTATTTACATACAAAAAAAAAAACAAACAAATATATTTATTTTAGTTTTTGCAGACACTTGACTTTGCTTTATATA
>JAEIIJ010001946.1:0-33862 GCA_018904815.1 Drosophila ogumai
AAAATCAAAAGATAATCAAATAATGATTACGGTTCCTGCAATAAACTTAACGACTAAATGAAGCTCTTAAGGGGGAGAATATCTAAGCAAAAATATACCTAAAATTATTTTACTCACGTAGGATGACTGCTCGTCGCACTTGTGCGTATCCTTGAAGGCATTCGGCGTGTAGTACATGTCCGGGCACTGGTTGATGTCCAGCTGCATCATGTCCATGGAGACGGCCACCACACCCCTGCACAGAGCAAACAATTAAGTTAGTTTAATTGCTCGAATTTGCATCACAATGCCAACGGGAGTCAGGGGTCACAAGCCAGAAGTTAGGCTGCCTTGTCAACACTCCAAAATTAGACAATCAAATCCGGGGCATTTGCATGTGAATGGAACTGGGATAGGGATAGGGATCGGGATCCGAGAATTGGAAGTGGGACTGCGCTCTAAAAAGGGGTTTGAGCGGCCCGCGACGGCGGCACGCAGCGGACCGGCCCAACGAGTATATCAACCCCACCCCTGCGCCACATCCATCCCCATCCCCTCTGCTCGTACTCACTTGAATTCCAGCTTGACTTTGAGGCTGTCCCAGCCAAAGAAGGGCGCCGCATAGGTCACCAGCCACTTCTTCACGTATCCGTCGCAGTCGAACTGCGGCTGCGTCCAGTAGCCGTGCTTGATGTTGGCCGCCCTGTAGAAGTTGGGGTAGTGCTCGTACTTCTGCTGGTATTCACCTGTCTCGTTGTGCCGGATCTTGATCTTCATGTAGAAGGTCTCCAGGTCGTCGAAGTTGGTGTTCCAGCGCTGCTTGAGGAACTTGAAGTACTTCTTCTCGGTGTAGATTTCGTGCGTTTTGTTGATGCGCGCCAGGTCCTCCACCTTGAACTTGCGCGTGTTGAGCTCCGTCTTGTATGCATAGGGTGCGAAGTAGGTGCGGTTGGTGAACTTGTTGCGCTCCCAGAGCGTCGATGCGGACCACACCTTGCTGTCGCCCAGCACAATGGCCAGGGTCTCGCCGATCATTTGGTCCTCTGTCAGTGGCTTGTCGGCCACTCGCTTGCCGGAGTACACCTCGTTGGGATCGGATACCTGCCAGTAGAAGGAATTTGGGTTTTTAGTTAACATTTGGGGGCCCTGTTTCCCCCATTCCCCCCACTAGCATTTCAATGCCACAACACAGAGAGCGAGCTGAAGGCTCTCATCCCCATTATTTCCCTCGCTGCTGCTGCGGCTGGCCTTTAATGAAGACGACGCCTTGTGGCGAACCCGTTTTTCGTGTCCTCAGCGCTCAAACTAATGAATTTAGCATTTGGTAATGGTTTGACACTGAATATTTAATTCACGCCGCGCGGCTGGCAACGCAGAAGCGTTTCTGCGTCGGCAGAAACTGGCATTGCAGGAAATTCGAGGAAGTTGAATTACGCGTGGAAAATTATAATTTACACTTGAGAAGTTTTCAAGAGCCGCCGTCGAAGGCTCTTAATAGGTGTCGGGTTATCAATTATTGCTCTTCATTTAGCGTGAAGGCGAGCAGCGCTGGGAACGCATCATCTGGACCGCCGGCTTACCTGCAGGAAGGCGCTGATAAAGTTGGCCAGTCGCACGGCCATCTTGGCTTCGTTCTCGAACTGCTCCTGGGCGCCGAAGCTGACGTCGCCGCGAAGAATCAGATCCTGCGGATGGAAGCTGCGGCAACGAGGTCACCATTAATACGAGTAACTAAAAATCTCTTGAAACTCACTTCTTGCACGTGCGGAAGTTCACGCCATGTATAAACTTCAGGGCCTGGTCTATGTTCAGGTGCTCCGCGTGGAGAGCCCTTGATCCGGTGGTGTAGTTCTGGTACTCCGGGTGCCTGTCCATGTACTTCTGCCGTATGTGGTAAGGCGCCTTCTCCCACTGAATGGGCAGCTTTTGGATCCCTGGAAGAATAACGGGGAGTAAATAAGTAGCTCAGGAATGTCCTCTTGCTCTCCGAAACATACAGCCAATACTGAGACAGTCGTACTCGTTGTAGTACTGCTCCGCCGAGGCCCGCTCCACGATCTCGCCCAGATAGGGCCGTCTCACAACGTTCGGCAGCCTGAAGCCCGGCTTACAGCGACACTGGTAGCCGCCGCGTCGGAAGCCCCACCCCTGGAGCGGCTCACATTCCGTTGTTTCCTTCTTACAGCGCGCCGTGTCCGCGAAGTGATTTGGTCCCTTGTTGCCTTCGCCCAGGGGACACTGGTTGATGTCTATACGTTCAAAGTCCATCTCAAGCACCGAAACGGCAGTGTATCTGGGGGATTAAGAGGGTTAGGAGCACGGCGGACATGGCCACTACAGCAACTACGCTTACTTGGGGTACTCGATGTGCCGGAACTGGGTGTGGCGGGGGTAGATGTCCGCAATGGGCACCACGGCGGCCACCAGCCACTTGTTGGACCGCCCACAATCGAAGTACGGCCGCGTGAACTTGATCGGACCCTGGTTCTCCTCAGAGCCAGGCGGTCCGTGGAAGGTGTACGTCTCGTTTGTGTTGTTCGCGTAGCGGATCTCCACCTGGTAGGTGATCTTCGTGTCGTGCCGCCCCTCCACGTTGTCCGGCAGCCAGGCGCGGTACCACTCGTTGATCTTGTACAGGTCGTGCGTGTAGTCCTTCGATATGGAGTCGGGGTGGTGGGCGCCCAGGTCCTGCACGTCAAAGGTGTTCCACGTGGAGATCTTCTGCAGGTGGATGGGGTCGTTGAAGTCGTCCAGCCGGAAGGTGCGGGGCCCGAACCTCGGGAAGGTCTTGTTGAAGAAGCCGCGGTACGAGGAGGAGTACGAGCTGTTGGGCGAGAAGTACACGGCCGAGGCGTTGATATGCGGGTTGGCGGAGACATCGGCCACCGTGGAGAGGAAGTAGTACATCATGCCCGGGTCGTAGGTGTCGTTGATGGCGGGCCGAATGAAGCGCGACTGCAGGATGTAGCTCCAGAAGAAGCTCCTGCTCAGCGCCATGTTCTGCAGATGCAGCAGCGCCGTCCGATTGGGGAACACCGGGTTCACATTCACCTCCTTGATGTCCGGCTTGTGGGAGACCGCGTCCAGGGGCATGAACAGGTCCGAGTGGTGCTGGATGGGGCAGTTGTCGGCGTTCACCTTGTCGAACTGGCGCTTGATCTCGTCGAAGGCGTCCCGCGCCTGCCACTCGTGCTGGGCGAACACGCCCACGGCGAGCACCAGCATGAAAAGCAGGTAGCTGCGCCCCAAAATCGACGAGGGGAACATGTTGTTCGTCTCTGCACACAAATAACACAAGTAACACTTTCAAACAAGCTAAAAACTAAACATAAAATGAGATTCCAGGGCGTGCCTCACGCCAAGCCACGATTAGTAATTGAAAACTATGTTTGCACTTGTTGGAACTACGCCCTCATAAGCTGTTCTAAGCTGTTATAAAAATGGTGGATGGCTTGGATAAGTGGTGTGGAAAACTGGGCTAAACAAAAACAATCACCTGTATGCGGCACAAAACGCGTTATTAACACTGTTTATATCGATTTCTTAAAAAACGATGTTTTAATTTTTTACGAAAATAATCACTTATCCCGTCACGAAAGAAGTTAAATAATTATTTAACAATCTAGCCTTAAATTATTAAAAAAAAAAAAATATATTGATTTCATTTGGTCAAAAAATAGAAAAAATCTATTCTTAGAAAAAAAACAGGTTTTTGGTATTTTTTTATATTTTTTTTTTTTTGTACTAGAATATTTGTATTTCTCTGCCTAATTTGTGCTTATTAAAATATATTTCCTCATTTCTTTTGATACCTCGAAACAAACAGTGCTGTGAGGCGACCAAATTAGTGTTGGCTAGCGATTTAATTCAGTGACTCAGGTTATCGGATTGACCTGTGCTATCGAACTGGCGGGACCAAAATTAGTTTAAATTTTAATAATAACCAAAATATTTATTTAGATGCCTTTAAATCAAGCCACATGTGCCAGTTGGGGACAATTGGCACTTTGCCAACGTGCCCTTTTTAAGCGCAGGTTACGAGGCTAAAACAATTCTAGTTTCTAGTTTATCTAATATGAGTCCTAGTGGGCTGTAACGGCTTGCGCATGGTTCATTAATTCAATATTGAAAATCTGCCCGGCTTTCCACGTGGTAAACGGAAAATCGAATTCAGATGTTACGTTGAGTGGCGTGTGTGGGATTTAGTAAAAGGGGATTTTCTTGTAGTTACTTGGTATATTTTAAAAATATACATATATATGATCAACTTTGCTTAATTTGCAACAATAATTTTTAAAGGTACGATAGTATAAACTATAACTGAAAACTGCCACAAATAAAATTTTGGACTATGTATTAAATATTGTTCTTGGGACCCATTTTTGTTTAGTTAAAAAATATATAATTAGTAAAACCCCTTTTCTGATGGCGACTCTGCTCTTTGACCCTTTTAGGCGACACACAACATCCCACCAGCATTATTGAAGCCGCTCCTGTGATAGGGATTGAATTAATCCGGATTCGGGTCAGCACCCAGAGCAGCTATTTTGGCAACTTTGCGGCTGTGGTCACAGCTTGTGGCTTTCCTCCCTGGAGCAATGGCCATTTCCTGGCGCTATCGTTCAGCGTCAATCTGTTGTGGTCACCCTGCTCCTGCTCCTGCTCCTGCTTCGCTGTCGCTTCCTGTCCCTCGTTGCTCTTCCTCTGTCGCCACCTGCGCTAAATGACACGAATTAGTGGACGAGAGATGTAACCCTTGCCCTCCTGGTGCCCTCGATGCACCACTTTCCATTACATTGCAGCGTCCACGTCCTGGCCATTTCGCCTTGGTTATTTATTACACCTGTCGTTTCTGTTTTGCCTTTGTTTTCTTCCCGGCCAGGTGAGTGGGCAGCGAGCGGGCAGGGAGACCGGTGCGGGGGCATGTTTTTTGCCAGTTGGATTGCACTGGGATCTCCTGGCGGCTCCTGGCCTACAAACTAAAATTCGGCACAAACATAATTTCCAGTTTGGCGACTGACATTTCCGTACGCGTGTGGATGTGGGTGTCCGTCTGTGTTTGCCTGAGCTCTTGCCTCTGCATCAGTATCTGTATCTGTGCCTGTGCTTGTATCTGTATCTGCATCGCTGTGGCATAATGCAGATAAATCCACGCGCCTCTCGCACTGTTTTATTTTCCACGTGGGAATCACTGGTATTGCACAGAAAATAATTTTTAAATTTTTTGAACAATAACGTAAATACATAAATTCACATTTTAAAAATTAAGAAATATTTCAAGTGTTTATTTAAACTAACTATTTATTTAACATTTAAATTATTAAATACTTAATGCCGCAAGTATATTCTTATATTTATATTATATTTTTAAAATCAATTTAAAGGCTAATAAAATGATAATATATAAAAAAGTGCCCCAACGTTTAACATACGTTTCGATAAAAAGGTAATACATATTCTTTAGCTCCTAATTTAAAGCTTTTCGTAAAATTTATAATTAAAAGTAATATGTAAATTTAAATTTAAATTGACTTTATTTCTCCCTGTGCATTTACTTTGTTCTGGCCTCTTTTCGCAGCTCTCTTGGGTTTTGTTTTAGATGGCCCATTCGTTTTTTGTTTTCGTTAGCACACCGGCTACTGTAATTGATTGTTGTGTAAATTCCGTTATTGTTGCTGTTTTTGCTGCTTTAGTTGCCGTCCTAAATGACCATGGCAATTGCTTTGTGCCAACTACTGCCGGGGGGAGATAGTTTTCCTGGGGGCCGGGGAGCAGGATTATTGGATACAGCGGGTAGGACCCGCCAGGAGATTTGGCAACGTTGCATGGCAGATAACGTTTTAATTCGGCCATGTGCCAGGGCATTAAAAGTTTCGCAATTCGGGATTGAACGAGTTTGGGATATTTGAAAGTTTCACAGCAACTGATGGAAAATTACAAAAGTCCTTCGTCCCCCGTAAATGGCAGTTACCAGCAACAATTGTATTGAGTTGAGAATAAATAGAAATACAAAATAATATAAATAAAATACATACAATATTAATGTTTCTGGAGATTTATTTATTTTTGAAATAATTTTTCAACTATTTGCTAATGATAATTTATTAAATTTTAATCATAGGTACTGCTACATATAAATACATATATTTATTGGTAAAAATATTATTTTATAAGTAAACCAGATCTTGACTTTTAAGCTTTCTTTTCCAAAACTCCCCTTTAAACTCAAGGATTTAATGATACGAAATTGCATGTATATAATTTTGTTAGTTTTAATTCATGAAATCACAGAAAAATAACTGCTGGGGGCTAACTTGTGATAATATTTATCAGGCCCAGAGCCAAAACGGTCTCCATTTTGCGCACAAATAGCTTTCTAAGTCCAAGGCGAGGGTTCAAAAACCCAGCAAAACAAAAAGCGCAGCGAGATAAATACAGAACCAACGTGAAATAAAACATCTTAGAATGCCAGACAACGGACAGCAATTTAAACAAAATCAAACATAAATGGCTGGGCGTAAATATAATAAAACAAAAGCGAGCGTAGACAATGCCGGACAATGACAAGAGCAGCGGACAGCGGACAACAGGCGACGGACAGCGGACCAACGGACAAACAGACATGGAGTTGGGCACAGACGTGGACATATGCAAAGCAGCCGCCCTCGAATGCGATCCAAAGCGATCGCATTTTGGGCAGAAAAGCGAAATCAAGTGGAGACTGTGGATGTGCCTGTACGTCGGCAATCCCATCCAACCCAATCCGATCCAATCGCCAGGCAGGGCGAGCACCGCCGCATACAAAAGCGGCCTAACACAGCGCAGAAATGTTTTTTGTCAAGGGTGAATGACCCAGAATCAAAATCCACAAAGTCGTCGACGTTGCTGCTGCTGCCTGTTGGCTGGCTGACTGGCTGACTGTTTGCCTGCTCCTGCCCCTCGGCTTTGTGCACCTCCTCATCCTCGCATGAGTCCTCATGCAGCAGCAACAGCGGCAGCAGAGTCTTCGTGCGTTTGGCTCGTTTCAGTTTTCGTCATCCTCGGCCACGCCGCACCTCCCGCTTTCTGCATCATTTTGTTTTGTACGAGCATTTTGCTCTGGTCGGGGCCCACGTCCACTCCCCGCCTGCACCAGGGCCAGCCCCCTGTTATGATTGCCGTTGCCAGACGATAACCCAGCCAAAAAGCAAAAATCGCAAAACACAAATACAACAAACGAAACAAAAAAAAAAAAAAGAGGAGAAGAAATACTAAATAAAAAAGCACACAAAAAGCAACAAATAAAATGCTAAGAGCAACGAATTTGAACATTTTTGCAGCATTGCACACACGCGACTCCCGCTCGCTCGCTCAGCCAGACAGTCTGAGAGATACCAAATGCGGCCCACTCGCAGATACAGATACATCTACGGATACAGATACAGCCACAGATACAAGCACTGCGCTGGCATCGCTCTCCGGATTTTCTAAAGCCCCCAAGTGTTATCGGGCAACCCGAGAAGCGCTAATTGCCATTGTGTTTGCCGTAGATACGCGTTCCTTGAGCCTTCAAATCATTCCACACTTGTCCTCTGTAGAGACATGAATTTGACATTAAAAGTATATATTTATATATTTCGAAACAATTAATTGGTAATAAGAAATTGTTAGAAAATCATCGGCTATTAAAAAGTAACATTATTTTACTCTTTTTGAACTCTGCTTTTAAAATGTTGTTGGCATTGCCAATTCATATAAATTTGGTTTTTGATATGAGTAATAAATACACAACTAGATTAAAACTCGGATTCTGAAGACTTTTCTTTACTTTTTACTACAATTTTGAAAAAATGTTTTCAAAAGCAAGATAAATTACAGCACAGTAAATGTATAATTTATTATTTATTATTTCAGCCTTATTTAAAGAATTACTCATTTGTGAAATAAAATAGGACAAACTTACTGGTTATCTATTTCCTGGAAGTAAATCTCCGATTTTTTCCAAGTGCACATTCGTACAAAGTTGACCCAAGACGATGTCGACAAGAACCTGAAGCCCGCTCGAGGCTCGCTTGTTCGCCTCGTCCTGTCACCTAATTTCCGTTTTAGAAAACATGTCCTCTGCCCCGGCCAAGAGCCACTTGAGGACCCGACCCCTATGCCGGTGCCGTCTCCGTCTTCTTACCATTCCGTTCCTGTCTGGGGCTGTCCTGCGAGGCCAACGTCTGACTACAACTAGTTCTGTCAGTCGGAGGACGGAGGACGAAGGACGGCAACGACGACGACAACAGCAGCAAATAATTTTGTAATTCAATTGTTGTCCTTCTGCGCATATGGCGTGTGTGCCGACAGAGTCCTACGGCAGGTTCCTTGGGCTAGCAGCAGCAGCAAGGCAAGTGGCCGCCTAGCCAGACGGCTGTGTGACTGCCGGTCCTTTGACTTGTCCTGCTCCCGTTTCGAGGACCTACGACAATAGCAAAAGTTACCGAGCACAACCGGAAAAGAAATGGCCGACAAGCAGGGCCGACCCCGGTCCGTTGGCTCGGCTTCTGAGCAGAACTTTCAGCAAATTGCAGTCGGTGTGTCCTGCCTGCCCCAGCCCCTGCCCCTGCACCCTTCTGAGCTGCTCTAGCCGGCTCTTTCCTGTTCTATCCACTCTGCTTCCTGCGCCTCAGTTGGCAAACAGTTTTCACGTTAGCTACCTGCTGTAAAGCCCAAAGTGGCAACATTTTCCTAGATCCTGCCATACATAACGAAAAAGTGTTGCTACTGGAAAATATTTTTAAAAATATTTAATAGAAAACTGTTCTTAGATAATAGCTAAACAATACATTAAATGTGCTTTTAAAAAACCTATAACAGATTTTTAAGTTAATTAAAATTATTATTATTTTTCCCGGTGTCTCTCTGGTATTTATGCCAGACTCAAACTTTAGCATTATGCACAAACTTATGCCGTTTGTTCTGCTTGGAAAATGTTTGGGATCTGAAAGCCGAGACTTTTAATTAGGGCTTGGCATAAAGTACTTGAACAGCGAAAGGATGATCACACCAGGAGGCTTGAGGTGTCAGTGGCAGATGGACTGCCCGGATCTGGGATGGACTCGGGACATCATCATCATCATTGATGGCCGGGCTAAAGTTTTTCCCATGGCTGCCGCTCATCGCTTGTCCGCCATGTAATTTATGCGTATTAATTTCATCTCTGGCCTATCCGGCTTCCTGTCCCTGCCATGGCACAATGCAAATTGCTTCGATCCTTTCTGCGCCTCGTTATGCGTTTTGGATTGGATGGTCCTCGTTCCATGCCAGTCGCCATAATCCATCCGTTGTCCGCTGTCGCTGCGGTCCGGTCCGGTCATTGCATCCCAACAGGCATATTGACCGGCACAAAAGATACGGCGTGGCAGAGAAAAAAAAATATAAATAAAACAAGGCAAGGATTCCCTTGCTCTCGCTCCTTGGCGAGGACAATGGGGATGCAGAATGCATCGCAGAAGCCGCTCAATCGCTGCGCCATTATTCGCAGTATAATGCCATTCCGATATGTATGTAAATAAACAACAAAAGTGGAAGGCTCGGCCAGGGCTTGTGTTCTAATTGCCGGCAAGGACCTGCCTGGATCCGACTGCCTGATGCCCGGCATCCTGCTAGGCTGGACATGCAATTGCGTTGCAGTCGCTGGCATTGTTCCAGGCCCCGCTTAAGGGTTGAGTTTCAAGTTCTGCACTCGTCGGGGTTATCGCACGATTACAAAAGATTTCCTACTCTCTGGTCAGCTTCAGCTTCAGCTTTAGCTGAATCGGATTCGGATTCGGATTCGGAATCCTGAGTACAGCATGGCGAAAAGGCACAACTGCAGCGGAAGTCGAGCGTACGTTTCGTCAGCTGCCCCAGAAGGGGAGAGGAGCACGGGAGCGGTTGGCTTGAGATTTATCTAGGAGATACTTTATGCAGCAGCTGTGCCGCAGTTTGGGGGACATTAATCACCGGGCCCCGCTCGAAACTTTGACCTCCGCGTTGCGTGCGAAATCAAAGTCGTTCATCAGCAATATCCGGCTCCATTCACGCGTTTTCTATAAAATATTGCTGGCTGGTTAGAACCATAACTCTATACATATCGCTGAACGATCTAAGATATATTCCTTTGTGAATCCTCCGTTCTCTGCGGTTTTCTTTAGTAAAAACAACTATTTATCGAACTCCTGTTGTTGTTTTCCCCGTGTTTGACCTTCTGAGCTGTCATTGACCCCGCTACGGTGTGTGAGGCCAACTGCATCGCGGCATTGCGGGAAGGGATGCAGGGCAATGTGCAGGGCTGAGCGGTCTCATTATACATAATGTACAAGCGAGTCCTGCGCCACTTATTCCTGGCAGCGGCATGTGCTGCCAGTCGCGTTCTCGTTCCGCCTTTGTTTTACCTCGCAAATGATTACAACACGTACACTTGAAACTTAGAAGGCACACCACTCGCACACACACACACACACTCTGCTCGGCACACTCGCCTGCACTCGAAAACACTCACTCGGCCGTACTGACCTATTCCTCTGAAAACGCTGGTTGGCCTGTCCCGAGCCGGCCTGTCTGGTGGCAAATGGCTCAAGCAGGGAGCCCGGAACGATTCTCGGGAGCGAGCCAAGCGTAAACGTTTAAAGTTCCCATTGTTTTTGTCCAGGGATCTAATGTGGGCGGGATGCAGGGCAGTGGGCGGTTCATGGCAATTTAATGGATGGGATAATGAATAGGTATGCATGCATGCTTTGATCTGGCTCGCTGATGAAGGCATAAGCATAAGCTATACTTCCGACAAGATCTGCAGGCCAAAAGGTGGAGTATTACAAGCATCTCTAGGCGAGGCTTTATAAGGTGTATGTAGGAGGACTTAATGCGCTCTTTGCTAATCTTAAATACTTAACATCATTAGTGGAGGGGTGAGAGTACCCTCCAGAATCTCCTCCGATGCACATTTATCTGAGCCTCGTCGCTGCACTAGTGTCAGCTTTCTGCAGCGGCGAACTGCAGTTCTTGGATGAAGCCAAGTGCAGGGCCCGCAAATATGATCCCCCGATCGAGATTAGTGACACTTGAGTGCGCGGCATTCTGTGTCTCAAGCTCCCAATCCCTTACAAAATGTTTTAACACCTCGTTGAGCTTACAAAGGCTGCTGGCTGCGGCCAAGACTCGGGATCCTGCACCTGAAAATCGATATTTGGACAGAAGGTTAAAGATGGAGGGAAGGAAGGAGCAGCCCGGCGAGAAAATAAAATATGAACGGCCTGCCAACACCTTGGCGCAGACGGACGGGACGGGGGACGGGTACGGGGGTATTGAATGTAATTAAAAGGAGTTGGATTACACGTGTCGGTGTCGCAGAAGGGAGGCTCCTTGGCGTTGCCGGAGGACCCCGCACAAAGGGAGATGCCTCTGCATGCAAAAGCAAAACAAAGCGAACGGGGGAAAAACGTTTGGGGAGACGACAGAGTCCTTCTTCCTTTCACTTAGCACACAAGTGAAGCGCTCGCTCCGTCTCTCTTCTGACTGAGCGACTCTCCAAAATGCACTTTAAATGGCAGTTTCCGGTCACACACAGGCACACAGGCACACATGCACACTCACAGCCACAAGCCACATGGCCGTGTGCAGCTTGTCTGGAAAAAAGAGAGGAACAATGCTAAAATCGCCAAGGAGTCGCGCTGTGCCAGGAGCAGCAATGCACCGCTTGGTACAAACTGTACTCCGCCCCGCGCCGCCGCTCGCTTGCTCGCTGTCATGTCCGCCGTCATAGTCCTCATAGCCCCGTCATCCTTGTTGTTCACATCCTTCTCTGCAGCCCCTCTCCTTTCTCCCTGCTCCTTGTCCTTATCCTTCGTGCTTAATGCAGTCTAAGCTTTCCATAGGCCTACCCCTTGCAGTTTGCACTCGCCTCGTCCTGCTGGAAGGGTTGCTAAAAAAAGGACTCTCTGCATGCAGTCGGCTTTTTATTAATCATTCCCGCACACATTACCATAACGAATTAATAATCATATTTTGGTCTCAGAAGCGCAGCTTCTTCTTCAATTTTCTGACCGCTCCTTCCACATGCTTCCCGGCTTGCTTGATCTCCCGACCTGCATCCTTGGCAGCGCGGGACACCTCACGTCCCACATCTTCGGCAGCCCTTGAGATTTCCCTCTCCGTATGCTTCTCCGCTCGCCGCACTTCGCGCTCCGTATCCTTCGCCGCCCTTGAGGTTTCCCGTTCCGTATCCTTCTCCGCTCGCCTTACTTCGCGCTCCGTATCCTTCGCCGCCCTTGAAGTTTCCCTTTCAGTATCCTTCTCCGCTCGCCGCACTTCGCGCTCCGTATCCTTCGCCGCCCTGGGAACCTCCCTGCCCACATCCTCGGCCGCCCTGGCTAATTCGCGGCCCACAACACGACCCACTCGCACCGTTTCCCGCTCCAGGATCGGAAGGGACATACGGATCGATCGTTCCTGCTTGCGCCAGAACTCGACGCGCATGATGCGCCGAATGCCACTCGGATCCTTGGGGAAGAAGACCTTGGCCACGGTGTCATCGCCCAGGTGCAGAATGAAGTCCTCATAGTTAAATTCTGAACCCAGGCTGCCCAGATAATCCGCGATCTGGTCCGCGGTGGGCCGGAGAACGGGGTCAGGATCCCAGCAACGAACAATCAATTTCCTGATGCCCTCCCAGCAGTCGGCTCTCACTGCATCCAGGAGAGGGCGTGCACCTTAAGATATATATATGAGAGATATATACACATCGAAGTATAGATAGACCTACCCTTTTTGACGGCTTCCACAACGGCCCATCCGTTATCGGGATTTTCCAAGTGGCCGTAAGGCAGCTGTCGTGACATCATCTCCCACAACATGATTCCGAAGCTGTAGATATCACACTTAGTCGTGTACTTCTCGTCTTGGATTACCTGTGGTTGGGATCAGGTTCTTTACAGAAATATAATTAAAATAAGGCCCAGCTGCTCCACCCACCTCCGGAGCCATATAGGCTGGGGTGCCCTTCATATTTGAGAGATAAGTGGCCAAGTCCGTTGATGAGCCAAAATCGCAAATCTTCAGGCGGCTTAAGGTCTCCGCGAACAGCATATTTTGCGGTTTGATATCGCGATGCAGCACAGGGTTTGGCTGCATGGAATGCAAGTACGTCATGGCCTAAAATAAAACAAAAAACTTGGAACTATAAGTCGCCATAATGATCTTTTAAACCGTAAGGTATGCTAGGATTTCTGGAGTATTTTTTTATAAAATAAGGGTGTTTCTCAATGGATTATTAGGGATGTGCAACTGCCACTTACCTCTGCACATTGCCGGGCCCAGCGCACGGCCTCCTCCATGGTGTACTCCCTCTGGTCATCGCCGTGCAAAAAGTCGTGGAGCGAACCCTCCTCCAAGTACTCCATGACCAGGTAGCCATATCCACCATCATTGGCCGAACCGTACACCTTGACAATGTTCTCGTGATCGATTTGGGCCAACTGAGCGATTTCCCTCTCTGCGGTTTGCCTGTGCTTCTGATATAGCATATCGTACACCTTCACCGCGATCTCTTGGTCACGCCAATTGGCCTGAAGCACATACCCACTGGCTCCCGCTCCCACTTGCTGTGGGATAGGAAATCGGTGGTGATGGGTCCTTGCCATAATTAGAGGCTACACTGTACCTGCTGACTCAACCGCAATTCCTCGAATTTAATTTCCTCAGCCATCTCTGTGGAGCTGTACGTGCCTGTAGGTTGAATAGCTTCCCAAGAACTGAATTGCACGGATCGTACTCGCTGTGTAAATATACTGGCTAGTTGAGTGAGATAAAGACCTCTTATCGGAAATCGGTGGGACGCACTGCCAACTTATCATCCGTTGTTAAATTTTTATAAACGAATCAAAAATAAAAAGGGGAACCCACTCATTTCAGATATTATTATTGAGGAAGTAATTTACAAGATAAAACAAATTTTATGGTAGAATATCGAAACAAAACCTTTAAGCAATATAAAACCAATTTTATTTGATTTTTCTCTTTTAAGATTAGGTACATATATTTTATTTAGTTCTTATTATTAATTTAAGCAATTTTCTATTTTTATTTGCAGTTTCGCACAACTTGGCCCGAGACTCCTATCGGACTTTCAGCCCAGAAATGTACGCTACATTGTCCAGCCCTTTGGCACAACATGCAGCTGGTAAGTCAGTCATTGATATTCTAGTGTTTTAGGACATTTCTGGTAAAATCTTTTAGAAAATTTAGCTTTGGGACACGTGAAAATATTTTTAAAAATATTAAAAGTTAAACTTCCTTAGGACTCTAATAATTAATAATAATAATTTCAAAAGATGCCAAGCAAGAAAGGTAAACATTAAGTTTTCTTCTATTTAAAGGATCTATTTGTTGACATGAGTTCGACCCCAGATTTTGCCATCCTTTGTGAATCTTTGCTCTGTTTTTAAGTACCCTATCTTCTGTGTAAGCAGATGTTATTTTAGCCAGAATCCAACTATCTCTCCTACGAGCACTTCAAGGCCCTCGGGCTGGAGGAGCTTAGAGCGGTGGTCCCATGCTGTTTACATTGGCAGACCTTCCCATCTGGATCTCGCATTACACACCGATGCGAGGATGCCGTCGCCTGCTTGAATTACACGAATGTCTACGGTTACATAAAGCGGCTGACAGCAGTTGCTCTTCATTAGCCGCCGGGTTCCTTGCACTCCTTTCGTTTTCACCACACATTTTTGTTGGTGTAGGTCCAGTCCCGCTCCCAGTCCGGGTCCCAGTCCCAGACTTATGTAAACCACATGCCCACTTTACTTGGCAGGCTGCCTGACTAACTGCTTGGTTGGATGAATGGTAGCATACACTCACCAAAAAGAAAACTTGCTAACTTAAAAAGTAAACATTCCGTTTATGTATTTTTTGTTCTTTAAAAAATCGTATGCCATAGAGTTTTGAAAAAAAGATTCGATTTAAATCTCCGAGAAAAATTCTCATTTATTTTATTTTTCCAAGATGAGTATTTTTTTAAAGTGTATTTATGGTTGAGCTCCATCACGTTTACATAATGCAAATGCAAGTACATAGCACTTGGGCATGCTCTTCGCGCCACGTTTCGCATACTAGCCGGCTGCATGTGTTCTGTCCCGGACCTCCTGTCCATGCAGTCCCGCCTTTGGTTAGCCCTTTGCCATGTCAGCACCTCGCTTCGTCATTTTTTTTGGACTGTGGAATTAATGGGTTAAGTAAATAGCCATGTAATATGTCTCAGTGCCCGCTGCTGTGGATAGGAGGCCGAAGTTGAGGGGGATTCTGTTGGCTATGGTAAAAAGGACTTCAAAAGCTACGCTCGGTTGCCGAAGCTGATATCCTTTGGTGTGCAGCCATCATGCTGAGGGAACAATTTGATGATATAAGTACTTTATGGAAAATTAATTCAAATATTTGTGTTACCAAAGGCTGTTATGGTTTTTCACCATAATAATAATAATAATAATGAAAAATATAATGTGGAAACTATTTTAAATGAAATTTATAAGGTTGAAGGCTTAAAAAGAATACATAACACGTCGAATGGAAACCAAGTACATTATAATTTTGTAAATCAAAGCCTAGACCTATTAAGATATAAATGTGTATGAGATCGGAACTAATTTTTGCTATATCATTTTAGAGATTTTAATACAACTGCTGAAGTAGGTTTTAAAACTTTCCTGTTTAAGTTCCGAGTTATTTTTAACTAACTAAAATCCATAGTTAAATAGATATACTAAATAAAAATGGTTTATTGGAATAAGCCATATTGGATATCCAGTCCCACCGTTTAAAAGAATATGGTTATCCAAACTGAGTTCAAGGAACTTTATTTCACTTAACCGTGTAGGCTCTTTCTAAAGACCCCCTCCCTCTCCCCAAACGGGAAATGTAGGTGAAACATTTCGCATTCATTTGGCGGCGACAAAAAGCGCGCGACTTGCACTTTAACCACGCTGAAAATATCCGTAAACAGAAGCAGCCCAACTAAAAGCGCTGTTGCCGTCGCCATGTGTGCGCAGATTGCATTTCAATGGGCCACCATCCCTCCTCCATCGCGAGAGCTCCTCCCGCTCGCCCGCCCGCCCGCGATCCTGGCCCGCATCTTGCCCTCCCTGGTTTCCCAGGCCGCGCCATGTGCAAGCTGCAGTTGCTAACGGCTGTTGCGTTGCACTGCATGGCTCGTTGCAAGGGTCGCCAGTTGCGCCTTTGTTTTAGGAAAAAGAGGAAAAAAGCGGTGAGAAGAACTCGCCCCATGCGACGACGCCGAATGGCAAAAGTAGGCCAAGTTAAAATTGATTTAATGCGTTGATTGCGTGGAAGTCAAGCAGTTGCAGCTGCGTCGGCGATCGCAGTTGCAATTGCTGTGCTGTGGATGCTGCCCAGATTTGTGCGGCGTCAGCTGGGCCTTGTTTTACTTTCAATGGATCTTAATCTTGCCCGCGATCCGGTGGCCTGGGATCGCACTGACCCAGAAAGGCGAAGAATCCTCCTTCGCTGACGGTACACGGGGCGTATGCGCATTGCGTGTGGCTACGAGCATTGACCCAGGTCCTCTTGCCACCGCCCACTTGTCGCGTTCGTTAAAAATAATTGCCAGGCAACCTTCAGCGATTTTCCGCAGTTTGTTGATTTTCCCGCCGTCAGGCAACGTCAAGTGGTTGCCGCTTTCCTTTTGACAGCTAATTGGAAAAATGTTCGGAAAGTCCTCGCCCCGTTCGGTGTGTTTATTCTCGCACGTAGACGTAGACCGTTGGCATGGCAATAGCCTCGTAGTGAATCCGGAGGGTCCTTGGCTGGACGCGGAACAAGGGCGCATTATATTTTAACACCTTCATCCAATTGCCAGCTTTTTGTTCTACTTCCTTGCATCGATCCTGGCCGCTGTCAGATGCGCTACCCTCTGTCCCTGCCGCGGGCTTAATTTATGGACTTTGGCCATTTGCTGGCGCATCATTCCGCTTTTTTCCCTGTGGCCGCTTCATTCCAAAAGTGACGACAAAACATTCCACAATATGACAAAAAAACGCAAGAAAGAGAAATCCCTTTGCAAAAGAATCAAATGCAAAAAAAAGAACGCCATCGACAATTTAGATAAATTTTCCCACCAGCCATGGCCATAAAAACAAAGACCTCGACCCGAGCAGATCAGCGAGGGGTGCTCGCTCGCTCTCTCGCAGGATTTCAGGGTGTCCAGGCCACGGGTGCGGTCATCATACTCGTACTCACACTCGCACTCATCCCCAGCCGTAATCACGCTGTGCTCGATATCGAATGATAAACTCTGAGCCAGAGCCGCCGTATAAAAGTGATAGTGGTGTGCCAGTGCAGCTTGCCTCCAGTTTGTGTGTGCTCAACGGCTCAGCGCATATCCTTCAGGTACAACTTACTCATATATCACAAAAGGATACTGCGCTCCTCCTGTTGTGTGCTTTTCTGCTTAGCTTTTTGTCTTGTCTGCGTGGTCTCTGGCTATTGCTCCCTCATCCCTCATCCTCATCCCTCATCCCTGCCACTCCCGATCCTCGTCCTGCTGGCCGCTCGAAGGTGACACCGTGGCACAAACAATGGCCAAAGGAGGAGACGATGGTCAAGCGACCGCCTCTCGCAGCGCTGAAAAAAAAGGAAGCGGCGAGCGAAAAAAAATTAGACGATACGAACCAGTCCCAGTCGCTGGCCGAAAGCAAAGAAAAAAAAATAAATAAAAAGAAGTACGCAAATCAAAATCAACTCATAAAAAACTACGTTTTATATGTGGGTCTGCATTAAAAATGCAAATGTCGCATTGAGTTTCCTTCTTTCACGGCTTGTTTTTTTTTTTTCTTCCTCTTTGCCATCCTCCTGCAATGTCCTCGCTGCGGCTGGTCATCCACTTCCTGTCCCCGATTCTCTGTTGGCATTTAAGATTTTGGGTAAACAAAGTTTCGCAACGGTGACTAGAACCTGAGGAGCTCTAGGCTCGACCAAAGGTATTTTTATGGTTGCCGAGTCTTTCAGAATAATTTTCAGAAAATAGTTTGTTTTATATCTAGCTAAAATAGTTAACGGATTTTATTTAACAAAAAAGGTGTAAAAACGCTGAAGTTTATTTTATTTAATATTTTTATATATTATATTTAAGGTAGTCCTCGTGGTGACTATGAGAACCGGGAGTGTGGTTCATAGGGAGAATTATAATTAAAAATCTACTGTAAAAAAAATCTTAAAAATAAACATTTTATTCATCAGTTATTAGTTTAATTTAAATTTAATTTTAATACTGTTTTTAGAGTTAAAATTAATGTTTTAATTAACTAATAAGATACATTTTTTTATATTTTGACTACCAATATTTTTACAAAATATAAAAACAGCTTGACACATAATTACACATCTTTAAAGACTGCGGCTTATTTATTTTAAATAGCTTTTGTATTAAGAACTCCCCACATGAGATTGACTTAACCCCTGGGACTTTGTAAAGCAACTCACTTATTCCAGGAGTACAGCAGGAGCAACTCGGCAATAAAAAGCTGTGCCAAAGGCAGAGCGAAAAAAGCCGAAGAAAATACGAAGAGGAACCGAAAATATCCGCAGAGCTCAATAAGTTTCGAGCCCTGGACATTGTCCATCCTTGGCGAGCAGCGAGGTTCAGGTACTTTCGAGGACGAGGACGAGGACGACTACGAGTGCGAGTACCTCTGCCTCTGGCCCTACCTACATTCATTTGAATGCAGACAAGTCCTTGCGTCGTGATCTTCCTTTGTGCGGCGGCCAAGTGCGCTGCTGTCTGCCGCCCTACCCCTTGCCCGGCCTGGCCTCATCGGCAGCAACCCCGGCATCTCGCAAGGAAATGAAAAGCATGCAGAAAAAGTTTTATTATGCGCGAGAGGGAAAAAAATGCGATTTTTTATATAAAAATATTTGGAACGGACTGCGGCTGCTGGCGTGGCAGAGGGGGATGGTAGGGAATGGCAGGAGGGGGTTGCTAGGGGAACAACGCGCATTTGGGGGTAGGGTCGGTCGATCGGGCTGTGCCTGTGCCTCTGCCGCTGCCGCTGCCGCTGCCTGTGTTTGCGTTTGTGTGCCTCTCGGATCGCAAGAAGTGTTGGATGTCATCTTATTATTTCGAGACCATCGCAGCGACGCCGGCAGAGCGATCCGATCGCCTTGATGACCATGCGCCCGTGATTCCCCTGCGATCGCCGCCGCTGCTACCGCTACCGCTTCAGCTAGGGCCACCGCCACTACGGGGCCACGTCCCCCGTCAGATGTAAGCCTCGCAAGACTGTGGGAATCAAAACAGGATCGTCGCGAAGAACTGTGCGTTATCGCCGCGCATACGGACATTTTTTTGTTGTTCCTGCCGCCGAGCGTCTTGATGATGCCTCCGATTTTTGATGATGCTGCTACCGTTGCTCCTGCTTCTGCCCCTACACCCGATCCTGTTGCTGCTGATGGTCAGCGCAATCGTGATCAGCAGCATTATCCTTTGAGCCTCGTTGCCTACATTCGCTCCGTTTGGCTTTCGTTTTCTGCCCTGGTTTCGAGAGAAAAAGAGCGACAGCTTTCCACACAAGGTTGTTCAGAGAAAGTACTGCTACTTCTAACAATTCAATTTGTATCTGGATTTCACGAAATTCAGCTTACGGTACACCTGTTTCTCACAATTAGGGTTATCTCTTGGTTACCTTTATTATTTATAAATATTATAATGCATTTTTAGGAAAGAAATAAGCTTCTAAAATGTTTGCTTTTATTGTATCAAAATATTTAAATATTTATATAGAGGAAAGATAATCGTATAAATATATTTTTAAAGGATAGAATAGTAATAAGCTTTCCCAATCCCTAATGCCGATCGCAGTCAGATTTTAAGTTTAGTTTCTCCAACTCATCCTTGTTTACTCCCCGGCGCGGTCATCGCACCTGCCGTGCCGACAAATTGAGTTGGCAAATTGCGAAAATCCGTGATTCTGGATCCGAGTGCGAATCCGAGAGAGATGTGCACATAGAGCCACGACAGATCTTATCGGGGGCATCTAGATACGCTTTACTTGTCGCTCGGCCATTGTCCGTGACTTCGAGTTAATTAAAGTTGGACGGGGCTGAGGCAGCGGGCAGCGGCCGCGAAGTGAGTGGATCATAAAAACGGATTGCCCGGCGGGCTGCGATGGGAGCAGAAGAATTGCAGTTAATTGAAATGTTCCTCAAACACGGCACACACACTCCGGCACACGCACAACCCTGTGAGGGTGAGCGAGAGGGAGGCACAGCACACTGCGAGAGAGAGGAGAGCCCATGGCGACAAAACGCATCAGCGGTCGCGACTCGCATCTTTGTTGGCATCTTTCGGCAAACGGCATCGGAATCTCAGTCTCTGAGGGGTCAATTCTCAGTGCAAAAAATCCACAAAAAACTGAGGGAGAGGCGTTTGAACCGTAGAAGCGGAGAGATAGCAGAGAGAGAGAGAGTTGGGCGACAAAATGTTTGACTACAAGCCGGCCAAACAGAGGCAGCGAGGCATGGCTCAGCGGCAGTGTAAAATAGCTAGAATTCTGGCCGAAAAAAGCTTATTTTAAAAACAACCGATCATAAAGAAGAATATTTCAAAATAGTATCAAATTTTTAATATTCTAGAATATTATTTATGTACATTCATATGTATAATACATATATCATCAACCGATTGGATCTACCCCAGTCCGGATGCCATATTTTATCTGGACGATACTTTTCGAAAAGTCCTTTTTATATTTCAGGAGGAAAATTTCACGAGGAAAAAAACTCAAGAAATATGACATTTCAAATAATTTCCAAATTTTCAAAATATGGCCTACTTTTCGGCGGCTACGTATACTGAATATTCCACATAAGTAATAAAATTATGGATATATTGGTTAAGGAATTGTTAATATATCATGTATACATAAAAAGCATTAGAAGTAATCAGTTTTTCATATTTGAAGTCGTGACCGTAAATATAAATGATCTTTTAGATAATAAAATAAATCTCAAACAAAGATAAAATTTTATTTCAAGAAAAAATTTATATTTTCGTTATCCTGTAGGCAGTAGATAACCCAAAGAAACAGCTTTTTCCCGATAGGATTGCGGCATCATTGCCGGGTGGTTGCTAGCGAAAAACTACAAAAAGCCCAGACGTTCTCTCTCACTCTTGAGGCACTTCGTGTGCGAGTGGTTGTGTGTGTGCGCGAGAGAGGTTGCAGTACTCATACCAATGCAACCGCCCGCCGCTGCGAATGCGAAAAACAAAACAAAAAGGAAGCGCACGCTGCGCCTGTGTGCGAAGCTTCGCCGGCTGCTGCCGCTCTCTCACGACGATATTTCTCTCAGGGTGAGAGCGTGTGAGCTGTGTGTGTGGCTGCGACGGCAACTGCAGCTTTTTTTTGTCGCCGACGGAGGCGAAAAGCGACGACGGCTGACTACCCAGCGAGCGCAGCCGGGTATCTGTATCTGTATCGCATCGCCACTCCACTCGCAAGTATCGCGGACGCGCAACGACCATGCGAAAATATTGCAACCACAAATCTGGAACTTTTTACACAAACGGTTGAGGAAACTCTGAATCTCAGCAGCACTTTTCGGAAACAAACGAACCAAATCAGCAGCAATCGCAATCGAAATCAGTCAAAATTAAATTCTGGATCGGAGTCCGCGCATACGACGTTTTCAAAACCCTTTGGATTATCAACTGCAATAGAGCCAGCCATCAGCACTCATCAATCATCAATCAGCCGTCAGCCACTTCTAAAAATCGAACAACAATAGAATCGAAAACCAACAGTTATCGTACCAAAACTTCTTGTTAGTGTTTAAAAGGATTAAGCAAAACATTTGCCAGTTTTTGTTTAAGTTTTTCTTTATTTGCTACATTTAATATAACAAAGGTAAATCTTTGATAATATTCTACTATGGTTAAGTGTACAATTGTGAGGATCACAAGCTAATTACGCTTCTAATTTAATGCCAACTAAGTAAAATAATACAACAAAAACGCGCAGTTATAACGTCGTATAAATATATGTACCTATAACCAAAATATAATAATAATAAACTAATAATATCTATGGCCACGCGTTGCAAACTTTAAAAGCGTACGAAAATGCAGCGACATGTCTGGAAATGCATAAAAATTAAATACAAAATCTATAAATTTCAAACAAGTGAAGCAAACACAACTTAAAGCCTGAGCGCCAATAAACAAATCGTGTTGGGACTAAGGAAACGACTAAAAGTGCATATCTCGTGTTTAGTGTCAAATTATGATCATCAAGTGAAGCTAAAAACAAGAGCGAACTGAAAACAATTGAAGTTATATAATAATCCGGTTAGAGCAATCAACTTTTGCTGCCGACTCTCGAAAAGCGACTGCGTTTACAGCCAAGAAACCGCAATTCACTTTGCACACATTTGCAATTTAGCCTTCGAATTGGATTGGATTGTACCAGATTGGATTTGGATCCCCAATACCGCCAAACGCAGTCAGCCGAAACTTTCGACATTTAATCTAGCCCAAATTGATCATAGCTAAAGGAAATTGCAATCAAAATTTAACCGAGATACACTCTGTACAGAGTACAACGTGCCTACAAAGCTTCCGAGCACTTTACGTAACTCGCTGGCCCCTGAATGCAGTTGCAGATCCCGATCCCTAGCCGGGGAAAGTGCATCCGAAGCTTTTGAAGCGGCTCTGGACCAATACACACGATCGCCGATCGGGGCTTCAAAGCTCCACGGGGGTACACGCCCCATCCAGTAAAGACGCTCGCAGAGCCGAGAGAGAGGCCAACTGCAGCAGCCGAGCGAGCCACGATCCACCGTCCGCGATCGGGAGAGCGGCCACTCGTAACTTGTTCTCCGGGCCGCCTTCGTGCACTTCCTGTGCAGCCGAGAGCGACGACGATCTGCATCGACAGCCCCCAGCAACAGGCGATCAGTTCGCTGGCGAATGCAACGCTGATTGCAATTACTGCAGAGCAGGCCAACGCAACCGTGCTGCTGCATTCCTGGGCGAAAAGTGAAAGAGGGGACCGGTGATCTACTGTACTCTCCACATCGAGCATCGCAATTGCATCTCCACTCCGCACTCTCGCAACGCAGTCGCGCAACGTGTCGGAAAAGCGCGAAAGTGGCAAATAATTTGCAGGCAACGCGAACTAAAGTCGTGAGTGCGGTGAAGTGAATACTTAGTGAAGTTCTTGAATAGTGCAACGCGACGAATCAAACTCAAACACACTTTCGCATTAATTCGCATAAATATAGCTAAGCAAATTTTTGGATTAAATATCTACACACACACAGCACCCATTGGATACCACTTGGATACACAGCGCCTGAGATACTCTCTACTCGGAAGTTGCAGCAACAATTCGCTCGAGTAAGTCGCCAATTCTGCATTATATTCGCCACCAGACCGCCTTAATTGCGCTGCTGTGCTGCGGCACACCTTTTCAGTTAGCAGAACAGATATGAATCTCTGATTTCGTTTTTTATAGAAAGTGATTTCGCACAGAATTTCATTAGCCGTCGTAAAGATATCGCCTTTATATGGTGAGTCAAGGTTGCCTTGCCGCTTAGTAATCTCTTAAGGTTTCTTTACTGGAACAAATCGTAGGAATTTATATTTACTACACTAGCGGAGTTATTTACCGAGTTAGTTAGTTAATTACCGAGTTAGTTATTTGCTATACTCCTATATCATATTTTGAGAACTACATATTTTTAATTATAATGTTTCGGTAGATCCTCCTACTTTTTAAAGGGAATTAATGAATATAAATTGGGAAATAGGTGAACATATTTTTATATGTAGTAGTTAGTCCTATAGTTAATCCATAGCTTGCCTCTATTTTCCCTAATTTGTTTGTACCCAAAGCAAACTTTACCATCTATTCGGAGTCTGGTTCATTATCATATTTCTGACCACAAACATTCTCACACTTTTCCTGGAATTCCTCGCACACTCAAATTCCTTCGTAGGCTTCTATGTAAGGTTACTCAGCTGTTTTACGGTTAGTCGGCGGCACCCACTTATGTTTTCTTCCCAGGGTCTTTGGCTTTCAGATCTTTTGGGTAACTTGAGGAGATTCGCTTTAACTCTTCCGCAAGCTAAATACGTTCGGGACACAACAAAATTCAATTGAAATTGCTGCGTGGTGCAAAAATTCGCTGTTTATTTTTACGCGGCCAGAGGGAATGGTTAGGCATCGCATCGTGTTAGATGGAAGTATGTTCACGTGCCCACGAGCCACTTGCACCTGGCAGGAGGTGGGTGCTGGCGTACTGGGTGGTGCAGTAGTTGCAGGGGAAGCCGGCAAGCCCACAAGTTCATGACCAAAGTGCCGGATAGCCAAACAGAGAGAAGGCGTGGGCGCTACACCGGCCCCTCTGCATCTCTTTCCACCACGAAGCCCACTATCCAGTAATAGTCATCTCTCTGGCTGCAAAAGTATCTGTATCCGTGTATCGGCATCCGTGCGGCTGCAGTGGTGTGTGCTTATTTTAGTTACCGATACGACGGTACGATTTGCCTCACGCCAAAGTTCCTATACAAAATTACAGACAGCATCAACGTTTTTTACCCACAGCCCTTAGGCATTCGCTCGGCGCTGTGTTTTCGCTCATTTAACCCCTTTGAAGGAATGTGTTCGTTCGGCCAGAGTTCTTTATTTCATCTTTTTTCTCTTTGCTGTTGCCTTTGCATAGAAGCTCTCGACTGTGTGGAACGCATTTTTGTGGAACGTCGACAGTGTATCCAAAGATATGCGTTCTGGAGTCTCGAACAGCTACGGCTTAGCCCAAGTGGTATTTGGCCTATTCCAGCGGTATTTTCACTTTTGTTTGAGGTTTTATTTTATTTTTTTATCTTGGCCTTTTGGAAAGACTTAGTTTCCACACGCCGCCACACTGTTGTTGTTTTTGTTCTTGTTTCCCCCTGATCTTCTGGAGCCGAGGGACAGAGCGCCAGAGAGCAAGTTTGTTGCGGGGAGAGCATGTTTTTTCGCCATACGCTTTGCTGTGCAAATTCGTCGGCCACTCGCGCTGCTTATCGAGCGGCGCTCTCTCGGTTCGCTTGCCTGCCTGCCTTGCTTGCTGTTGTTTTTTGCCTGTGAACTTTTTGCCTGCCTGAGACACGAACGTATCTGTGTGAGAGTGACGCGCTCTCTCCCTCTCGCAGCGTGAGTGAGTGTGTGTGCACTTTTGTCGCTGCAGCTTTTGCGGACTGCGCTGCCGCTGCGACTGCGACTCCCCGAGAGTTGTAGTTGTGTGCTCGGTTTGCGGCTTTTGTTGTGCGACAGAATTGCGAGCGAGCGGAGCGGCCACAGCAGCCTCAGTTTGTGCCTCAGATACCGCCGCTGCTGCTTCTCAGATTCTCCGATTCTCAGCCGTGAACCGGTGACGTAGCCGTCCGCCATTATTGCAACGCGGCTGGCCCAAAATAGCTCTCGCCAAACTGCAGTTCAGACAACAAAAACAATAGGAAAAATAAATAAAAAGAGTGCCTGCCAAAACACATTCGAGTCGCGCGTAACGAAAATAAATGCAAACACTATAAACTCGCGTAGTTATTAATATGCTGGCAAAGAGCGCGCGCGGCAGGCGAAGCGGTTCGGAATCGGAAACGTAACGACGGAACGGCGGGCGGCCAATTGTGATCTCATACAAAAAAGTACACGGCTACCGATACGGATTACGGATATACGATCCGGGTTAGGAATAGCAGAAGTATCTCAAAAAGTGGAAAATGCAGCAGAAATAACAGTGCAACGCCTTCAATATTTCTATCAAATATAGTTTAAAGATATAGTCCTGTACCGTTGTGTATAGTTCAGCGTAATATAATTCTGTGAATTTCCTAGTGCAAGCCAAATATAACAAACAAAAGACGGGCGGCGACCAAAGGAAGAGGTAATTTCAGTACATTTGCCAACTGCATTTTGCAATTAGCAGCGTACACACAGATACGCTCCCATACAAACGTACGAACTGCAAATAAAATACAAGAACAAAATTTTAAAAAGTGAGCGAACACATTATCGTCGTCGTATCAAGTGCTTGTGTGTGTGAGATTGTGTGGGGAGGTGTGTGTGTATGTGTGTGTGAACAACGTTCCGATGTAGGAACAAAAAGCGACGGCATTTTACTTAATTATTTCTTTCGTTCTTTCTTTTTATTTTGCATTTTTTTCGATGTCGTTTTCGTTTTGTGTCTTTCTTCTTGGCGTTCTCTGCTCTTCTCCTTGCCTTTTTGCACTGCAGCGCCCCAACATTGAGTGTATGCGTGTGTGTGCAAAAATTAGAATCGTCTATTTGTGTTTTATATCCATATATATTTAAATATATTCCTATGGGGTATAATTTTAAAAGTGCCAAACAGCTGACGCATGGCGTGAAGTGAAATGAAATGAAACGAACGAAATGAATTCGAATAAAAATGTACATACATACATACATACATATGTATGTGCGTTCAGGTGTTTTTGCAAAATTAAAAAATATGTAAAACGGACGACGACTACGACAACAACAACAACGCCCACCGTTTGCCGGCGTTGTTCAACACTGCACTAGCACATCCACACACACACGACCGAGACACGAGACCCCACAATGAAATCGCCCCCAACACAGACGCTCACACTCATTCTCGGGAAAAGAGAGGTTTTTTTTTTGCGACGCTTGTGGTGCATTTGTATGTGTGAGTGTGTCTGTGCGGCAATGCATTTAACATCGTCACAATCGCATTAAAGCGCCGTCGTCTACCTCTTTGGTATCCCCCTCCCCCACATTGCCCGCTCCATCAGCCGCCCGTTTCCACCATTTTGATTTTTGCGCTTTGCATCGTTCTCCGCTTGCGCCTCCCTTCTTATTCATTCCCTTTCCCTTATCCTCCCTTTTATTTTTTGCTCGGCTCCAATATCTTGCCGCTGCCGCCGACGCCGCCGCTTAAATCATTAAAAAGTGAACTTAAAATAAAGAAAAGTCCAGACACAGCTCTGTGCGCGAGTGTTTGTGTGTGTGAAACCGGTTTGTTCTGCCTTTGTATTGAAGATTTTTGCACTTTTTTTACTGATAACTTTTTGTTTGTTGCCTTGCCTTGCCTTGCCTTTGCAGTATTGCTCTTTGGGGGCACTGCATCCTGGAACAGGCGCAGCCTGCTTTTCCTCCTGGGCTCCATTTCTCGGCCACGTGTCAACCAAATGGCGTCCACACACACGCACACACTCGCATGCACCGCAACTTTGAACCCACACACATGCAGTTCTGAAAACCGGCCGGCGAGTGCAAAAGGGAACGCAGGCGAGGAGAGGAAAATTTGCTGCTTGCAGCGGCCAAAAGCTTTGGAGTGCAATGTGCTCTCCTCCTG
Organism: Drosophila ogumai; assembly: GCA_018904815.1. Classification (NCBI taxonomy): domain Eukaryota; kingdom Metazoa; phylum Arthropoda; class Insecta; order Diptera; family Drosophilidae; genus Drosophila; species Drosophila ogumai. The sequence goes on from JAEIIJ010001946.1 coordinate 27,370, forward strand.
AAGAGGGATCCAAAGAGAGCGCATACAGAGAGAAAAAGAGAGAGCGGCACACACATACAGTGCAATTATTTGCAGTTCTTCTGCTTCCGTTTCTTCTTCTTCTGCTGCTTTTACTTCTTCTTCTTCTGTTGTCTGTCGCGTCCTCAACAAGGCCCCCCTGCGGAAACCCCGCCTTTGACCGAATAGCCCCCGCTTTACCCCGCCCATGTGCGCATAATTTGGCGCTTCGCCATGTTTTCTCCTTTGTAGGAAAGCTGCCCCCAAAAGCGGCTCTCATTCCGTTTGGATGTTGCATGATGCATGACTCTTGGCGCTCGGTGAATAACATGGCCGGCGGTGGCAGGGGCTTGGGTCGGAGTTTGAGTTGAGAGTCGGTCGACTTGGGAGCCGTGTTAAGTAATTTTCTCTATCGCTCCGTCGCATTTCCCTCGTTTACCGTGCATCTTCTCATTAATTATTCAAATTGAAAATATGTATTAATAAGGCTCTGCGGTAGTTATTCTTCAAACTGTCGTCTCTGCTTCGAGTGCAATTTGTAATCAGTGATACCTGCTAAGCTGCGGACTTGTTTATCGATACGTTGTGATCAATTATTCCGATTGCAAACAGAATTACAACGCTGTGTTTTCCTCTTGAGAATTCTCTTTCGAATGCAATTAATTATTCTTATTTACAATTATTTCTCTCGGTAGCACTTCGATGTTGGGAAGAGGCTTTGTAATGTGGTAATTAGATGGAAATTGGTATTATCTTACAAATTATAATATCACTTTTATAACAACCAATCATGTGAATTTCTTATTAACTGTGAACTTCCTACATTTGGAGTTACGTTTATGAGAAATTATTTCTCTATTGTAATTGTACACAACAATTTATAATTTATGTTATTATTAACTCTTATAATTTTTATCTTTTAGTAAGCTCTGGTTAAAAATTAATTAATCTTAATACTGTACAAGGACATTGACACAAATTCAAGAATAATGTTCTTAAAAGCAGATTAAATGATCTTAAAAAGAATTGCATTTAAAATCTGGTTAAATTTGTAAGTTCTTATCTTGCGTTTAAGAATTTAACCACGCTTATTAATAATTCTATTCTCCGGAAGTGTAGTAGAGTCTCCGTTATGCTCTGCTGTCTTTCCTCATTTCTTTTAAATAACGTCCCAGCTCGGCACAACACAATTTATTCAGGCCACTTTGAATGCCGATGTGGCTGGTGTGGCGCGTTGCAATCAGCGGGTGCCGTGCCATCCAGAGCCATCCGCCGCCAGGACATGCCGCCCGCCCCATTCTTTGCAAAACTAACTCCCTGCCCTACCATACGGGTGTAATGCATATGGCAAAGGCACCACAGCGGGTGGCACTCGGAGCAGCCTAATTTCGCAAATAATAAAATATGCTGAAATAAAAATGCAAGATACGCGCTCAACGAGACTCGTTTACCGGCTCTCCCCCCACCGAATGCAATGCAATTGAGCGGCGCCTGCAGCCGGCACTTTTCTAATTCGCCGAACTATGGGGAACCGGGAGCCAGTGGCAGCCTGCCCAGCTATCTCCTCGGCTTAGCTCATGTTGCACTCGGATTGGGCTGGGGCTTTGTGTCGGATTGGATTGTGTTGGTTGGGCTTCGGTCGGGTGGTTTTTGGATGGGTTTAGTTTAGTTGGAGCGCACACAAAAGCGCATTTCAGTTTCCGGCGGCTCGTGTGGCATGTGCCTCGCCCCACGACGCTCCCCTGTCTCTTTTTTTTGGCCACCTCTCAAATGCTACAGTTTTTTTTTAACTAGTAGAATTCTCTAATTGCAAACCGTGAGCTTAAATACTTGGCAGGCTATGAAGAGCATTAATTAAATGGCTTCGTGTTTTTTAGGCTAAGAGATTCCTTACAAAACCAATCGGGCAAATTGATGTAAACAAAACTAACTGAAATAAAACAGGTCTTAATGATATTTAAATTGTAAAGCTTACGACCGAAAAAAAATAAAATATACCCGAATATGATAAACTTAATACATAATAAATTTATTATAATTAAAGGAAAATATGTATTAGGGAACCATGAATTTATCATGGTTCTTAAGCTTCCAAGAGTATTCCAAACTTCGATCTAGTCGCATTTCCATTTTCGCTGTTTTTTTTAAGCAAATGTTGTTGTAGCTGGCTTTCTACTTTCTACGACTCTTGCTCCGGCATCGACTCCTGGGGGCATCTTTGCCAGCCATAAAAAAGCACGCCATTTTCTTCTCTTGGCAAACTTTTGTGTAATTTTCATTTTGCGCTTGTCGCGTGTCCCGCCCTATTCCGCCGCCCATTTAACCCCCCTTTGTGCCCAGGAGCCAGCGGCTTTATGTACTGTTGCAGGCACGTTGTACGTCGCTTTTGCACTCCTTATTTTTGGCAGTTGCACAGGGCAAATACACGTATAGACACAATGCCTCACACACAACGTCCGTCGTTGTCGTTGTCGTTGCCGCAATGCAGTGAATTTGGTGGCACTTTGGTTCCGGGTTCTGGCCTGGCCAACACGTGACTGACCTCCTCGGTTCGGTTTGTTTTGGGGGGTCACAGGATGAGGTTGGGGCCGGCCGCCATTTTCATTTGTTGATGCGGTCGAGCGGCGGCATCCCTGCACTTTTGCGGCCACAAAATGTGAGCATCAAATATTGAAAACATTTCCCCAACCGGGCTGGGCTGTGTGCCGACTTTTTACGGCTGCCTGGCCAGGGAAGTGGAAGTGGCTGTGGCTGTGGATGTGATGCCCCCCTGGTGACATGGTCGGAAAAAAGAGTTCTTTTTGGCAGAAATTCCGGAGGCGAGCCGCGCCTGATTGGTTTCTTGGCAGCCCAAGACCCACAGAAATGCAACGAGGCCCATTCCGTTGCTGTTTACTCACATAAACCCGACTTGCAACTTATTGCCATGTTATCTCTGATTTTGGCACCGTCACAACGGCAATAGGGAGCAGCCGCGTCCTGAGTAATTCGGAGCGATGCCTTCAGTCTTGCATCTCGATATGTGACTTAAGTTGGTCCCATGTTTACCCAGTGATAAGGCGTCCAGATGGGAGGGCAAATATAATAAATGGAAAGATTAGGGAATGTGAGAAATAATGACACTAAAATAATATTAAATATGTAACAGCTTCCCTTCCCTAATTTACCTTAATTGATTTCAAAGACCTATGATTATTTGAGCAGCATTTTCTTAAAAGCATTTCCCCTGAAAATTCAAAAGTAAACTCCAAATTTTCCTCTAGTAGTTTCAGTTTAAATCACTTATTCTTACTTCTCCACTTTAATTTCCTTCAAAGCATTTGGAATATTTCATTAAACTTTGGCTCCATAAATTACAATAAATTTCATTCATTTAATATTCTCCTTAGAGAGGGAGAGCCCCCCCGCTCGTCCCATCCCCGCGGTGCAATCTCCACCGTTGTCTGCCGCCTGTGAGGCGATTCCATCTAATTTGCTTGGTTCGCCTGCACTTTGCTGGGAATTTGTTCGTTGTCGCAATGCCATAAATTCTGCAACTTATGCGGCCAACTGGCCGCCTCCTAATGCCCTGCCCTCGTCCCCCCTTTTCTTGGCTATAAATTACAAGAAGGCATTTGCCACACTTCCGTTCTCGGCTCGGCTCGGCTTCGGCCTGGTCTGCAGTGTCTGCCGTGTCTGCAGTTTCCTTTGGCTGAGCTGGAGTTATTTTTGTGCCTTAAATCGGCTTAACTGGCCGCCGGCCCGGTCCGGGGTGTGTGTGGTAGTAGTTGTAGTTGGCTCATCTGTGGGCCCAGGAGCGGTGGTCTGAAAATCAATAACCCAAAGGAACTGCCATTGTTGTCGCCGTTGTCCATGGCAATAGCATTTAAATGGCCAGGAGGGCTTCTTGAAATTCACCTTTGAAAAGCCAGCAACTTTAACACTTCCCCGTCGCATATGATGATGGCATGGCAAACAACCCCAGACTTGGGCCATCCCCAGATATATATGTATATATAGTTTCTACGGTCTGGCTTCGTTCGACAGACGACTGGAGTTAGCAAAGGGCGTTGTAATTCTAGACCAGACACTGCCGCCGTTGGCGACGCATTGTCTGGCAGACGGACGCTGGTGACGAACAAATGTGGCAAAGCGATTTATTTGGCTTTATCAGCAGATTCGCGTCTCCTTTGTCTCCCGTCGAAGGAGTCGCATTAAGTGCTCCTCTCGCGTGGCGGCGATTTGTCATATCGCTGATTTACTAACCTTGCATCAGGCATTATCTCCGGGCCTGGGCTCGTAACCGGAATCGGAATCGCAAGGCGGGCCTGGAAGTGGTGGTATTCCACCCCTGCGAGCAACTAACCCAGGGTGGAGAAGAGGGTGACTTTTTTGCCGAGGGTGTAACTAACCGACACAAGTGCAGCCGGGATATGTCTGTGTGTTTGCCTGCGCATATCGCCGGCATCAACATAAAATTTATTGAGGTAGTTGCCAAGCGGCTCTGGCAAACAAAACGAACATGGGAAAAAATAACAGGGTTCCTTAACATGCAAACGTTTCTTTTCCATTTTTTATTTATTTCTTCTTTTCTTTTTTTTGTGCACAGAGTTGCCTCTGACGGAAAAAGAGGGCAACTCTGTTGTCATAACAAGCATGCATAAAAAATGATGGCTAACATCGGGCACACACACTCGCAAGCCAGCAAGTGTTGCAAATTGAAAGAGCTCACCTGAATAGCTCCGACCCGGGCCAGGCCCCGTAGGAATGAATGAACGCATCCCTAAATTGGCCCTGGAATGTGGCCAGTCTTTGTCCGGCATAATCCCTCCCCTCAGAATGCCAAGTATTGGCCAACACTGCGTATGGGAAATGCCTTTTATCGATATGTTTGTTGCGCTCCTAATGGAATTCCACATGCCCGCCGCATCCTGCGCCGTTGTCTACCATTCCAACTGGCTCAATATCCATTGGTCGTCCTGTGTTTATTATTCATTTCCTTGCACTGGCTGGATAAAACGCTTTTCCTGCACATTTTCATGGCGCCCATTGCTGTTTTTCCTTCCCATGCAGCCCCGTTTGTGGTTGTCGCCAACACTTTCCACTCACAGCTCGCTGCGTTTTCGCGCCCAACGAGCCTGGCTGTATATTTACATCATATACAGGATGTGCAGAGTCCCTGGAAAAGGACGACGTTGTTGTTACTGGCTGGCTGATGGAGTTTGTTGTCATGGCGCACACTGCAGTTGTCATAAATATGCGTCGTCCTGGGCTAAATATTTGCACTGAAGGATTGCCGCTGCGTTACATCTGCATCGTAACCCCCCGCATCCCATCGTAGTTGGCTTTGCCGGCGGCCAGGTGTCAAATGTCATTGGGAATAGGTCTCACAAATTTATTTCATTCAATTTTTTTCTCGAATCGTTTCGGAACAACAACCTCTCCGGCCGCAGATTTAAACATTCCAAAAAGAAAGAAAAGAAAATATTGGCTGCAAGCGAAATTTCGAGTCTTCGAAGGAAATTTATAAAATCTAAATTCTTCTTTCCGGCTTCTGGTGCAATGGAGGTCAGCGTCAAGCAAGTCGGAGGAGGCGGCAGCGAGCTGCTGCCCAGGATCCTCAAGGATCGCCTCCAAATCCCGATACCAATTTCGATTGCCTTTCGCAGTGAGTAGAGAGAGGGCTCTTCGGCGGCGGCTTCCCATCGATATCAATCGCAAAGTGTTTCAATGTCAGCGAAGTGTGTGTGGAGCAGAGAACCAAATATTTGCCAGCAAACGGAATTTGCGATATAAAAGCCAGCGGGGCGAGGCGGGGAAAGAGCAACAAACAAAAAGCGAAGCGCTAGAAAATATTTAGAAATGTTCGCTCGCTCCGCTCATAATCTAGCGCTGCTTCCCTCTCGTTCTCGGGCGATATAGAGCTCGCTGATATTTTGCACATGTTACGCAATTATCGCTCTGGGCAAGTTTTTTTTTCGCTCTTGCTTTTTTATTTCATTTTTTTGCAATTTGTTCGTGTGTGTTTGCCTGCAGCTTGCTTCGTTTTTTGTTTGAACGTGGTGTCACACACACTGAAAATAGCTCTGCTGATAGTGCGGCTGCTAAGGTAGATTTCTATGATTCCTATGTACTCACTTGTCGGTATGAGTGTACATGTGTTTGCCACTTGACAACTGCGGAAAATTTGCATTTTCATTATGAGTCGTTGCCATAAATATTCATTTATGATAAATTGCTGAATGCAGCTGCAGTCGTGTCTAAAGAGAACAGCTCTCCTGTGTCTTGGCCCACTACAATTATGCAGGGAAAAAAATAAAATTAGAAAAAGTTTGATAACCTTATTAAATTAATAAAAACTATGGTAACTACAAAAATTTTTTTTTTAAATAAATCAGAAAACCACACAAATATCTACACTTTTATTGGCAATTACATAAACATAACATAACATATAAATATATGATAAGCAAACAATAAATACAAAATAAAAGCTTTAATAATTTTAAAAAATTTT
>JAEIIJ010001947.1:0-26573 GCA_018904815.1 Drosophila ogumai
AAGTCAGCTTGTTTTCATAAAAAAACAATATAAGGTAAAAGATGCGTAACGCCGTAAAAATAATAAAAATAAATCATTTTTAAAATTAACATTTAAATATACGATTTTTTGTTAAGTAAATTAAACAATTTTAGTGGATTATGGTGTCTGATTTGTATTGCTATTTTGTGTTTAAATCTCAAACCTTTTAAAAAGTTCAATAATTAATTATTAACCTATTTTTATAAAATTAAAAAAAAAAATAAAAATGTCTGATTTGTATTGTTATTTTGTGTTTAAATCGCAAACCTTTAAAAAAAAATTAAATATGTCTGATTTGTATTGTTATTTCGTGTTTAAGTCTCAAACCTTTTAAATTAAATTAAATTAATTATTAACCTATTTTTATACAATTTAAAAAAATTTAAAAATAAAAAGTAAGGTATTTTGTATTATATTTAACCCTATTGATCAATTTTTCAGCACTATTCTTACTGTAGATATTTATTTTCGATCTTAAAGGTTCTAGAATCTAGATTATCCACTGGCAGAGCTTACAGGGTATGCATTCAGCTGCAGCTGTGTCCCAGAACGCTTCAGGTGCAGGGTAGGGGAGGGGTGGTGGTGACCAGGTGGCAAAGGCAAGTGGGCAGTGGGCGTTGGTTTGCTGCGTGCAAACCCAAGCAAATCCCGTCGAGGGCCTCGGCGATGAGTTAATGAGCGTAAAGGGTTGACAAAGGCGACTGGGGGATAGCGGCAACAGAGGTGAACAGCGACTGAGACTGAGACTGAGACTTTGAGGCTGAGAGGTGGGCGGTAACTGTTGCAATTGTTGCGGAAGCCCCCTAAGTGATTACCGTTCATCGGTGGGGCGTGTGGCGTGGGGGGGAATTGGGCCAATGATTGTCAAACTGAATGCGTCGGCCACCACCAACGTAATTAGGATAATGTTATTCATGAAAATGGCCCAAAACGTGATAAATTCCCGATTCCGTGACCATCAAAAGCGTTAAAAAAGAATGAAATCAAATCGATGACAAGAATGCTCAAGAGTTCCCACTACAAAATAATAATAAAGAAAAAAAACCAAGAAAAAAAAACTTAATTGAATAACAACAGAAAAGACGCTCGACATTCCAAAAGGCGGAAGCAGCAAAGCAAAGAGCACAAGAGGAAAATAACAATAGCAAAGCAACTAAAAAAAAACAGAGAAGAAAATAAAATAAAATATAAAAAAAATTCTGCTGAACTTGCATAATCCGATGCCAGCAAAAAGAATCAGCAAAAAAAAAAAACAGTTCACGACGAGGTGAGGCAAAGAAGAGCTTGGGGGGCAGACTGAGAAATACCATCCAATAATAATACCTCCCCCCCCAAGCGGGGGGAAGCCGAGAAAACGCCACGGCATGTGAACCAAAACTGAATTTAACATTGAAACCTGAATGAAAAACGATGACAACCGGCGGCACAGAAACATTTCTCAAAGAGCAAAAGCAAAACAAAATAGCTCAAAGTCACAGCATCGCAAAAAAATTACAAAAAATAAATAAATAAATAAAATAAAATAAAAAAACCGAAGCAAAAATATATCTACAGTTTGGCAGTCACTGGTTGTAAATCTGTACAAAAAAAAGCAAGGAATTTTAGTGAAAAAAGCTAGGAATTTCTCAGCCACTAATTAAATTTTATTGCTGCTTAAAAAACCAGTTTAAAATTAAAACAAATTAAAATATTGCCAAGTCAAAGAAAATAAAAATGCAAATGCATTTCAAGGAATTTCTAGCTGGCAGCTTCTCTTAACAAATAAACCGAATATAAGCTGATTTTTGGAGGCTAAAAAAAAAGTAAATCACATTTATTATAAAAATTAAAAAAATATATATTTATATATACACCCAATCGTAGATCTCAAATGAAGCCCAAGTCTGTTGCCTTTACCGAGACCATCAATCATTGTACACGCCACAACAGACAAACAGTAACCTTAAGTAAAAAAGCAAGAAAGAAAGTCAAATTGGAAAAGCCAAAGTTTGCATACTCTTTGCAATAAATTAATTTAAATCTTAAAAAAAATTGGGATATATGTTTAAAAAACATTTATAAATATAATAGAATAATTTAATTTTACATTATTTTCAGATCTTATAAAAAAAACCTATATATCAGGGCTTAAATATATATATTAGAAAACCAAGATATATATATACACATACACTTTCAAGCCTGTAAGCTATATATATTCTTGATCAGCAGAAGTATAATAAGTAAAATAATAAACAAAAACCGAGAAGGCAACAACGAACAGCATGACATCACCGTCGGCATACGTAAATAACGAATATTATTGAAAAATGCGCGTACCGGGGAAATTAAAAATATATTACTACCGTCGATGATACCCTTAAACGGGGTATGCTGAACTAGAAATGCATAACGAACAATTTTTATATATGTAAGAAATATTAGAGAATAATTTTAATTATTATATAATAATGAAGAGGTGTTGGTGTAGCATTTAAAATTGAATGTATATAAAAATACAACTAACGATATATTCGATAACATATCGAAAATACTGTGGAATATTTCCATAGATAGAATGTGTAGCTATTCCTACTCATCATCAAGTACCTCAATAATTTGAAAATAAAATATAAATACAAGAAATTTCTTTCAATTCAATATTTAAATTATTAAATATATTTTAAATATATCGATTGTTTCGTTATTTTATTTATTTCTTTATATTTTATTAATTTATCGATTCTTTTACTTATCAACCTAGAGTATTTAGCTTTTCTTAATAACTAAAATCCAAAGAATACAAAATCCCATTACTATCGCCCAGTTAAATTGTTATTGCCTTTTTTGTTATTTTGTTTTCGTTACGTTTCGTTTCTAATTTTTATGGCTCGACCGGCAGGCAGCCAGTTAGCCAAGTTGTCAACTGGTTGGCAGTATTGGTGCGCTGCTTATTGTTGTTAGCATATATGCAGATAAAGCCAGTTGTGGCTGCCCGCAGCAAGCAGACAATGTTGCTTGCTGCCTTTAGAAGTAAATATGCCTACATTCAAATATATTTCTATATATTTTTTTTTATAAAAATATTTGCAAGAAATACTGACTTATTTCAGGCCATATATTGTTTACCATTTGCATTCACACTAGCAAATATTGTTTAGAAATTCCGAGAAATAAAATTAAATAATAAATTTCTATCTAGAAGCCTCCACTTGTGGGGCATCCTTTTTTCCCCAGAAAAAAACACTTGCCTGTTGTTGTCGCAAACGTGTCGAGGACCTTTGGATTTGTATACCCCGACGGAGGGCCGAGGCGCTTCGCTGCGGCGTGGCAGCTGAGGAGGCAATGGATCCTGCTGGGGATCCTGGAAATTGCTCTAGTGATCCACCACCAATCACTGCCACGCCCGTGCCATTGCCATTCATATCACAATAATCGCTGTTATTATTGTTGTTGATGTGGTTCTCCTTGTCATTCTGTTGCTGCTGCTGCTGGAGTTGCAGTTGCAGTTGCTGTTGCAGTTGCAATTGCTGCACAGAGAGTACAGCAAATTTGGTGGGTGTTGCTGTTGCCGTTGGTGTGGGTGTTGGTGTTGGTGTGATGCTTGCTGTTGTTGCAACACCAGCAATACCCGAATTCGCCATGGGACTACCGTTGTTCTCCAGGGTAATATGCAGCGTGGACACCACCATTTTTCTCCCAATTGCAGCTGACTGCTGCCGCTTAAAGCACTTTCATCGACAATCTTTACTTAGGGAAAACCGAAACTTGTCACCAGCTGCGCAGCTACAGAGCCACGCCCACAAAAAATAAAAGCACAGTCAAACAAACACACACCTGGACAGTGCATAAATTTGAATAAAAAATAGGGTATGAAGTGCTTTAAATGAAATGCAAGTTAATGCGCATTTCAACTGGAATGGCTGCTTGGGCTGGTGTTGCTGCTGCTGCTGCTACTGCATTCAATAAAAACCCATAAAAAAGCGAAAGTTGAGCTGGCCGAAATAGTTCTGGCCCAGAGAGACACGCAAATAGCCCGGCAACATCAGCTTTCCCATTCAACAGCAACGCTAGCAATGCTCATGCAATTTACAACTATTTACTTTTACACATTTGTTTATACGCTTTTTTTTTTTTTTGTAAAGTAGTAGTTGTTGTTTGTTTATTTATGGCCTTTTTGTTATTGTTGATTGTTTCACTGCTTCAGGCGGCTATTGTTGCTGTCATACAACGCGGTTAGCATGGGGAATGAGCCTTATGGTCGAATTGCTGCTGCTGTTGACGCTGCATTTACGCTTGGCACATCAATAACAATAAGAAGCTCGCACTCGTCACAACAAAAAATAATTTAAAAAAAATTCAACAACAAAAAAACAGTTCAGTTCACCTCAACTGTTTATCATTTATATAAACATTTTTCAGCTGTCTTTTGTGTGGGTTTTGCAGGCGGGGTGAGTCAGAGGCAAAGTCCAAGAGGTGAGGGCGATCACAGCCCAAGGGTTTGATAAAAACCACGCACAGATATCTATATAAACCTTCGATGATGATACTTCTTTTGTTACTCTGGGCACACTATTTTAGAGCTTGGTTTAATTTTTAGAAAACTTTCCAAGGACCAAGAAGATTTTTATTGTGACTCTTAGAAGACAATCCAAAATCAATGTTTTACTTATGACACTTGACACATCCTTCTTTTGATTCTTCTTAAGCTGGTCACACTTTTTTCCTTTGTTACAAGTTTCTACTTCTAAGGAAGCTCCTTTTTATTCTCCTATGAAATATGTTTATATCTTTTTAACTTTATTTAAAGTTGTTTCATATTTCAAAGGTTTAAATGTATAATTTTGCAAACTGAAGCTTAGTTACTGAGTTGGTAACACTTTGACCCAAGTCCTGGCCACACTGTAACACGTAATCCCTGGCAGAGCAAGTGCCTGATTTTAGCCACTTTTTTTTTTGGGGGGGTATTTCATTTATTTCACATATTTTCTGTGGCTTTTTTGCGGTTACGCGAACAACTTTCCGTTATGGCTGCAACTGCCACGCCTGTTTTCTGTGTATGTTTTTGCCATGTTTTTTTTATACATATATATACATATATCTATATATATATAAATCTTTTTCTTTTTGCTGGCCATAAACTGATGTTGTTTGTTACTTGGAAATGGCTGTACGTGCTTTTGGTTCAAGAATTTCAGCCGGCTTTGGGCGTTTTTTTTTTTTTTAGCCGCGCCTTATTTGCATGGATCCAATTGCACAAGCACACACTCTTCCGCACACACGCACAAATTACAGGAAAAAAAAATATATAAATAAAACCTGGGTGCCTGTCAAACCTTTTTGCAAATAATAACAAGAACTATTCTTCGAATAGAAACAAGTTTAAAACTGGCAGAAATGGAGATGCAATCCCCATTTATTCAGGTATTTTTTTTGGACGGGGCGCTTCTGGCTTTATCTTATCGGTGTTGCCGTCACGCACTTGGCCCGAACCAAACCGAACAGAACGAAAATAAAGAAATACAAAAATTGCGGCCGATCGCAGAACGCGTAGAAAAACAACTAAAAACGCCAACTGAAAAATCATAACAAACCAGCGCCAAACGACGTCGACAGAGGCAGCAGCAGAGTGAGAGGGGCATGGAGGTGAGAGGAGCGTAGACCGGAGAGCGAAGAGCACTGAGAACAGGTGAGCGAAAAGCTCCAGGTGCAAGCACACACACAAGTGCCGTGTGTGTGTGTGTGTAAGCCGGCTTGGTGAGACGAGTGCCGGAAAATGAAATGTTTAACTAATTTGCAAGCTTGTCAAGACAGAGGCGGGCCCTTGGAGGTCTTAAGCAGGGGGGGCACAGGTGAGCTACCGCCATAGGGTTTACACTTCAATAGAAAAATGTGGAAAAAATTCCGATCGTTAAAAAAAATATACAAGATATTAATGAACTAACGGATAATGATAACATTTAAATTAAAGAACCCACAATAAAAACCAAAAAAGAAACATTGTTGAAATTTGCAACCAAATATATAAAATACTATCGAAGATTTATCGAGAAAGCATCAAAAAAGTTATACAAAAATAGCAATTCCATATCGGTATAAATTAATATGCACATTTCTATGTATCAATCATTGAGATAATTTAACTAGCAATAAATAACGAAATGTTTTAAGTCGTTAAAATTGTTGCCCAACTAAAATATTAAAAAACTTGGGTTACGATGGGGCATTAAAAAAAAAGATCATAAAAAAAGGGGTGTAAAAACGGTGCTTTTAAAGGGGTTTATAAAAACCAAAAACAACCGCTGACAATGGCAACCGAGAGGAGTAGCAACCGCCCACTTGGACAGCAACAAACTAGTTGGCAAACAATGCTGTCCAAACAAACAGGATAAATTTAAACAATGCAGAACCCCCTCACCCCCTGAGAGCAGTCGCCGATAGCGATAACGAAAGCGATAACAATTGTCAAACATGATAAATTATAATTATGACCACGATAAAGGCCTTGAGGGGGTCTTGTTATACTCAATAAATTAAAAAACTTTGATTTTAATCAGAAATCTAATTAATCCTGTTAAATTAAGAAATATTAAAATTTTTAAACATCAACTTAATCGAAAAAATTGATAAATTTCAAGCCAATTTTAGTTTTAAAAAGAAATCGAAAAGATTTATATATGAAATTTAGAAATTATATAATTTTGGAAATATTTATATTATTTATTAAATTATATTTTATACTTATTTAAATATATTTTTTTTTATTTTTTACAAAATTCCAAAATAAAATCATTTAAATTAAGTCTTGGCTAGTCTCTGGTCTGTTAATTTTGTAATTTTCACTTATGGGCAAGACTGTCCGAGGGTTTTATGTACGTTCCCATTAACCATTATCCGACGAACGGCCTGTCAGTGGGTCGATTTTGAGCATTTTCCATTTGTGGCTTCGTTTTTGTTCTCTTAATGAGCTTACATCCATAATCAGCCGCACCAGTGAAATGGCTGTCAAACTGTGTGTGTGTGTGTGTGTGCTCAGCTTTCAATTAATTACATTTAGCAAATGCAGGGGGGTCCACCTGCCACCACCTGCCCCCCCCCCTCCACCCACTCTCGCTCTATTTACCACTCAACGTCCCCTTGTTTGGCGTCTGTTGTCTGCGGGCGGAACCCAGCAATTCGATTAAAAGTTGCATAATTAATCATTGCATTAAACAAGTTTATGCCAAGCGCCACCCTTAACGCCTACGGCTATTTTTTTGCTAAGCTCCTCCGCACCGCCCCGCCACGCCCTCTGCCTGCATCCTCTGAATGAATTCAAAATGTTTTACTTTTAAACAGCATTATAATTCCCCTCCAACCCACAGACCCACCACGCGTGCAACGCATGTGTACTGTACCCTCTCCGTTCTCCGTTACACAGACAGAAAAAAAGTTTTAAATACAGTTGTATTTTTTACTTTTTAATGGTTTCACCAGTTAAATGCAACGGTCAGCGGCGGGGCCATCAAATCGAACGAACAATTTCCCCCTCTCTTTCTTTCTTTTTTTTTTTTATTATTATTATTTTCCGACACAGTTTGGCAGCAGGGCTCTCGGCGACTCAGAGTCAGTGGTGGTCAATGGCCAGCAAAGAGTTTCCAACAATAGAGCCAAACAAAAGAACTTGGCCCGAACCGGAAGCGTTGCCCCAGACGTCCATCAAAAAGCGTTTATTATGACAGCTACGGCGCTGGCAGTGGACATAGTTGGGGGTTATGTAAGTACCTGCTTTGCATGCCCAACCAGCTGCATTTTCAAATGAAGAAAATACAAACCCCACGCACTCACGTGGACAGCTTATAAAATTCTAGATTCTTGACACTCTTTAAATATATTTTCAAAAATTTTAAACATGAGTAAATTGTGATATTAAGCCTCTAAATCCTTTGGGTTTTTTAATGTAATGCCTCCAAATTCGGACTTGAGAATTTTAAGTGCACTCTGCGTTACAAATTTGATCTTAGCTAATCATCAATAAGACAAGTCTATATTATTTTAGGACATACATAGATCTTGTTCTGAAACAAGTCCTAAATTCACTACTATTTCCAAATACTTAAAACAATAAATATACTCTATAAAAAATAGAAATACTCTTAAAATCCCCACGTTAACAGTTTGAAATTCCGCAAATTTCCATAGCCTAGCCCACAGGAGGTAGTACTTTGAGAGTCACTTTAAAAACCCCACCTTAAGGCTAACAACTCACCTGGTACTTCTTGATGCTGTCCAACTGCTCCAGCGTTGGCTCCACAATCTGGGCGATCTGTTGTTGTTGTTGCTGCTGCTGAAGCGGGTGCGTATGCTGGAGCGGATGCTGATGGATATACGGCGGACCAGAGCTGCTACCACTGCTGGCATTACCCGGCGCCCGACGGTCCGGCAATTGGGGGGCAGGTGAGCAGTTGACAAGGCGCCCGTCCTTCTCCACACGCAGGTGATCCCTGGGCGGTGGCACAGGTTTTGCGTTCCCATTGAGCTTAAGGGAAGAAAGGCAGAGAGAGAGAGAGAGCAGAAATTGAGGGGAAACCCATTAGCCATATATACTATATAGTTTTTGTACATGAATATGTGTAAGTTGTGTGGGTGAGAGTGTGCCAGTGTGTTTGTGTTTGTGTGTGTGCATGGCTGATGGCTGCTGGTCATTAAAGTTGAATGAGTTTATTTGTTGGCGAGTGTTCCGAGTGCATTCTCCCGCCAAAGCCCCCAGCATTAAGTGTGAAAGTGTAAGTGGAACGAACCTTCACCTACCAGCAGTGGCGTTTACAAAAGGGGGATATTTTCACGGAAAATGATTTCATATATTTTTATAATGGTTTCTAAAATTTAGAGTCTGATTTTAAATGATCTTAACTAGTTCTCAGTTAATCGGATGAAGGGAGATATATATTTTTTGTGCTGCTTGCTAATGATATTGTTGATATTGATGAATGAGAGTACATCATATATTTATTTTTTTAATTATTTTAATTATTTTTAGACTTGATATTTAGTTTTTTAAATAGATTTTCACAGTTCCCCCTGAAATCTCTCTCTCTACGCCTTTGCCTCTTTTTATAACCCTTTTTGGTGTCATTTACTTGGGCACAAGGATTGAATACTGGCCGTAAATAAATGCATTTACTTTCTGATTCGCCCAGGACCCCAGGAGCCCAGCAGCAGCCCAACACTGTTAGTTTGTTGTGCTTCGCATTAAAGAATATGGAAATGGGGTAAAGAAAGGCGCTCATTTTGCTTTTGTTTCCGCTGCCATCGGAAAATTAATCGAGAGCAATTTCATATAAATGGCATTTATTTCTCATTGCCTGAAAAGAGCCCCAAGAGGGGTGGGAGAGAGAGAGAGAGAGAGAAAGGAAGGGTGTGAGGGTGGCACTAGTGGGTGGCTGAACCAATGTTGTTAGGATTATGCCGCTAACGAGGCCAACACTGCGGCTCTGATGCCGCGAATTAGGCCAAACGGCTGAACAAGGTGACAAGCGAATAAGGGAGGCCCCTCCCCCACCCCGCCCCCTTAAAAGCGGGTCAAAACTGGCGACTCTGGCCGCCGACCTGCCGACCTGCACTTGGCCAAAAGGAAGAGTATCAATGGGGGTTGTGTAAGGGGTTAAGTGTTGGGGCGGCGGCTGCATTAATTAGCCGAGTTGAGCGTAAAAAGCGCCCCGGAATTTAACGCAGCTTCGCTTTAATTATCGATCCATATTTGATGATACTTCCTCCTACTCGTACCACCTCGTGTTTCTGTTCAACTTCCGATCCCTATGGCCATTCAATGTATTATTCATGGAGCACAATCGGAGTGCTATGTAGTTTCTATTAAGTCCTTATTGTATTGCATCCATCAATCGGTCTGTACGTAATTCATCACAAATTATGTCGTTTATGCCCAGCACTTTCAAACTTTTGTGAGTATAATTTAATTAAAAACTGACAAATTCCTGGTAGTTAAAGTAATTATTTCAAGTGGGAAGTCCACCTCTGGAAAGCAATTGTGTTTTTCAGATGGGTGTTATTTTAAGTATATTTTATAGGAAAATAATATTTTTTAGACGTGAATTATGAAATAATTTTAAGAAAATATATTTTATGGGAAAATATTATTTTATAGATTTAAATTTAAGGCTTTGAACTTGAGGTTTTTTTAGTAGTTTCATGTATTTCATTTTAAGAAATATATTTTATGGGAAAATAATATTTTTTAGATTTGAATTTAAGGCTTTGAACTTGAGGTTTTCCTAGTAGTTTCATGTATTTCATTTTAAGAAATATATTTTATGGGAAAATAATAATTTTTAGATTTGAATTCATATTTTTCTTTTATTTTAGTTTAAAGAATAGACATTATAAAGCTTAAGGATGCCATTTGCTAGCAATTTGTTAAATTTCAATAGAGCTCTAAAACCAGTTTTAAAAATGTATAGTTTTAAATTAATAGCTTTAATAAATTAAATAATAAAAATTATTATTTGGCATTAGGCATCTTAAAACGTATATTGTCTTGGAGGTAAAATTTTAATATTTTAAAAAAATTCTTCTCAAAATCTTTTCCCAATTCTCAGCCTCTATTATCATCTGAAATAATATAACTATACATCTTTAAGTCTTTTGATCAGTTACCGCAGCACATTCCTCACAGAGGACACACACTTTATAGAAGCTTATAGACTAAGGTAAATAAAAGACAATTATCAAGGACTACGAAACATACAGAGAAGACAGAGTGAAGCGGAGATAGAGGTAGAAAGTAGAGAGAGTAGAGTCTCCAGTGGCGGAGTTGAGAGGAATATAAATGCATGTGGTATACCTCATCGGCCACCCTCTTCGTATCGCCGGTGCCTGCAACATGGGAAGTGCTACTAGCTGATGTTGCTGTGGCAACAGGGGACACGGACACGCCCAGCGAGGAGAGCGTGGTATGGGCGGTGGAGGCGCTGCCATTGGAGAGCAGTGATCCACGCGAGGAGAGATGCGCTGGCGGTGGATATCTCGGCGGTACCTTCACCATTTCAATGAAGCTATCCGGCACATCCACGGGCAGTTCGCGATGTTTGGCCAAAGGTGGCAGCAAAACCGCCACAGGAGCACCAGCTGTAGCTGTAACTGGCTGCTGTTGCTGCTGTTGTTGGCTCACCTCGTAGCCAGGTGGAGCCAAACTGAGGTCATCCGGCACCGTGGAGCTGCTGGTAACACTGACCATGTCCATGTTACTGCTATTGCTGGTATGCATGGAGCTGTTGCTGCTGTTAAGCGAGTTGCTGTTGCTGGTGGTAACCAGGATCTGGCCGGGATTGTTTAGATTCCTGTTGCTGCTGCTGCTGCTGCTGTTGGAGTTGGAATTGGTGTTGCTGCTGCTACTGCTGCTGTTTCCATTCGTGTTGCTGTTGCTATTGCTATTGTTATTGCTGTTGTTGCTGCTGCTGCTGTTGCCGTTGCTCGTGGCCTGATGCTGTTGCTGCAGGTGACGATAGGCGATGCTGCCAAAGGAGTCCAGGGTGTGTTTGCTCATCACCTCGTCGAAGGCACTCGACGAGGGCGAGGCTGTGTCCTTGCGCTGATACAATCCTTCCAGAAAATCCTCCGTGAGACTGCTGCTGTTGCTACTGTTGATCATTAGGCTGTTGCTGTTGCCATTGGGATCGCTGCTCAGTGTTGCTTGCAATTTGTTGCTAGGCGTTTGCTGCTGGGCGATTTGTGTGGCTGTTGCCGATGCAGCTGTTGTTGTTGTTGTAGTTGCAGTCACTAATTGTAATTGCTGTTGCTTCTGTTCGCACAGTTGTTGTTGTTGTTGTGGTTGTTCCGATTGCAGGCAGTTTTCATAGTTTTCAATTTGTTCCAATTTATTTTGTTGTTTTTGATTGTACAAGTTTTGTGTGGCCACATCGAGTGAAAATGGTGTTGTTGATATTGTTGTTGAATTTGATGGTGAGTGTTGTTGATGTTGTTGTTGTAGTTGTAGTTGTTCATGTTGATGTGAAGAATGATATGCAACAATTAACAATTTTTTGTTAGCATGATCATTGTTAGTCATAGCTGATGGATAATGTTCGTGTTGGTGGATGGTGATGGTGGTGGTGGTTTTGGTGTTGTTGTGCGTGGTGGTGTTCTTGGTTGTGCTTTTCGTGTGCTTCTGTGGTAATGGTATGAGGTGTGTGGTGTAGGTTTAGGATGTGTCGATGTATAGTTGTTGGTGAAGAGAAAATGCATGAATATGTGAACGTTTATTTTTTTTGTGGGGTTTAGTTAGCATTGTTAGCATGTGTTGTAGGTTGATTATAAATTCCTTAGGATTTCTTAGGTAGGTAAGTATTATTATCTTAGGTTTTTTCGACATTTTTAGTTAGTATATCTATGTACATATATATTGGCTGTTATTCACATTTGGTAGGTGAGTTTTATGGGGTGTCTAAGGGTTTTCCAAAAGTTTAGGGGTTTCATTGGAATACTAGTTACATGTTAGTTCTTTTGTGGTGGTTATATTGCAGTTTGTAGTAGTGGGGTTTTTAAATGGGATATTGCTGGTTTTCGGTTCACAATTAATTAATTTATATTTTCTGTTAATGGTTTCGTGAGTTAAAGGATTCAATTTTTGGTAATTTATATGTGAGGGCTAATTAACAAGCAGTTACAGAGTGTGTTTGGTTGGTTCATACTGTTGGCTTACGGACTCTGGATTACTGGTAATCGTGCGATGGTGGATTATGGATTATGGTGTACAGATTTGTGGCTTACCTGCGGTGGACGGGGTGGCGGATATCTGGGTGGCGTCTTGTTGCGTGCAATGAACGTGTCCGGACAATCGACGGCCATTTCGCGGTGAGGACCTGCCGGAAAATGGATGGAAGTGGAATGTCAGTTAACCAACTGTATTGAAGGGGGAAGAAATCTTCTCTCACCGTTATCTTGGTTCACGGACAGCATGGTCAGCATTTCCTGGTCAATCTCCCTGATGTCGCCCGAGTGCGTGCGATAGTGCTGATGCTGGAAGGGAGGATACTGCAGCGATTGCGGCAGCGGTTGTTGCTGCTGCTGGTGGACCTGATGGTGGTGCTGGCCGATTATGTAGTCATCCGGCAGACATGGCTTTAGGTCGTCGCCATCCAGGACAACGATGCTTGAACCGGAACGCCGGCGATTCCTGTCAATCAAAAACAGAATCGGGAAGAGAATGAAAAGGCCATTAGTTGAGGTTAAAGAAAAGATATTTAAGAAAGCCGTTTAGGACTTCAATATTTGACTCATAATTATTTACATTTATCTAAAGATCTAAAAAAGGAACATAATTTATAATCATTTAAAGGCCTTCTTGACAACGGAAGTGTGATATTAAAGTGTCGCTCGCTACATAGTATCCTTTGAGGGCCCTATTTCCTTGCTAATTGACAGCTTCCGTCGATTGCAGCGGCTTTGTGCCCAGGTGCAAGCAGCGGGCACAGTTTTCCAGCTCCATTATTATTTCAAAAAGTTATTCCCGCACAAAGGCCCAAGGGTGGCGAATGGATTAGGTATGGCTATGAGCTAAGAATAAATACATATATATGTATGTATATATATGCATAAGTACTAGGGGCAACTTGAAACTGGAACGCTACCGAAAACTTTGTTCTAACTTTGCACTTTTGCCTTTCTCTTTCATTATGAGAGGGTGAAATTGAGGTTTTTTGAAGGCAATTTGCGCCTTAATTTGTTCGGCTTTTGGATTATGGGCTTATGGTAGGTGGAGAAGGGACAGAGGATCAGGAAGAGGAGTTGAAGCTGGGGGGCCCAGTCGGCTGGCTAATTGCAAAGAGCTCAAAGTGGATTTCATGCCGGACCAGCCGAGAAGTATGCAGCGCTTTATCGCCCTTCGCCAGACGCCGATGCGACAAAAGCAATTTCAGCCGCCGCAGCCTGGCAACGACGTCAAAGTGCAGCCCCAATCTCCAGTTCCAAACGCACCCTATCTCACCCCCTCGATTCCTGGCATCCTTTGTGCTTTACCCCAAACCCTTTGGGATCCCCATGAACGTCAACAGCAGGCAGGCAGTCGGGCTGGCAGGCTGGCAGGCTGGGAATTATAAGTATCACTGCAATTTTGTCTTAAATTTCTATAAAAATAGCTCATTTTTATTTAGAACAATGTTATATACATTTTAAGAACCCCAATGGTATCTAGTTTCCTCATAAAATATTTCAAAATTCATATCTAATCTAAATTCGGACACTATCTAGTATTTTTCTCACTGCAGCGGATGCTGCAACTCTCCTTCGATTTCATCTACATATACCCGCCCTAGGCCATTCCTAAAGCCCAACTCCATGCCCATCGAACGCCGTTGCTGGGCATTAAAAACTGATTTCTGGAGAATGCAGATGGACAACAAGATGGCCAAGATGGCTCCTTAGGGCCATGATGGGAGCAGCAGCAGCAGCAGCACGGAACACGAGACAACGGGCGAGACAATTCAATTTGCGTAACAGCAGACAAGACCAGAAATGGTACGAGGCGGAGAGTCATCATTATCGGGAGGAGCTCTTGGTAAAAGGGGCACATCCTCTCCTCCCTAACCAGGGAACGCTATTGGAGTCAAGTTAACGGGCAGCGCAAATGAGTTAGAGAGTGACGAAGAGAGCACCATAAACGAATTAAAATGCCTTTGGCTCTGACATCCAGAACGAAACGGAACCAGAACAGACCAAGGCCAAGTCTAGTGCAGCATCCGCGGCAGTCACACCAGGCCATTAATGCAACAGCTGGTCAACCAGTCAGGCCGTCGAGCTCTTCCTTTTCTATTTGCGGCAACTTGCCATTTTTATTTTTTTTTATTATTTATTATTCTTTTTTTTTGCCATTTTTCTGTATCTTGGCTGCTTTTCTTCCTGCCCCTGGCAGATGTTCGATTAGTGACGCACAAATTAAGGCAAAGTGTGGAGTTTTCCCAGAAGCTTAATGGAAAATCTTGGCCTTTTCAAGTCAAAGTGGATATTACAGGGAATTGGTAAGAGGAATTAACTTTAATTTTAATTTAAATATTTTTTTCTCGACCAAAAAAAAAATATGTATAAAAGCCTGCAAGTGAAACACATCATACTTGTAGATTCATGGCATCTATAGCGATTAATTTCAATTGAGGGAAATGGGAAATGCACACGGCTATTGGCCAACAAAGACTTCAACAACAACAACAGTATTAACATCAACAATCAGCTGACAAGCCGGCTGTCATATCCCTATTTAGCCAACAATTAGCAGCACTCACAGCCGCCAGCTATCCGCCATGCATCCGATTGTCACCCTGACATGCCCGACTAATGACCGCATCGGTATTCCATTCCACTCGGATTCAGATTCAAATTCCCTCGCTTCGCCCCCCCCCTCGGTCCGTATCCGCATTCGTATCCGTAGCTGCCTCGGTATGTGTACAGCAATAGCTGTATCTGTATCTGTATTCGCATCTGCATCTGCATCTGTGTCATAACAACAAGCAGAACAATGCATTGACGACGTCCGTACGGGATCATCAATAACCGACAATGGCCAAAGGGGGAGGGGGTGGTAGGTAGTAGGTGGGTCAAGTCAGTAACACAACAATTGCTGCAGCTGTCAAAGTGGGCATTATGGAGTAGAGCAAAGCTATTTTTATATTGTATGGGGTGGATGGAGGAGTGCTTCTATTCCGCTTTGACCTTTATGGAAATCGGAAAAATATTGCCTACATAAAACTTAATCCTAATTAGTTTGACTTTGTCAATTATATCAATTTAGACATGGCAACAAATATATTACAACTTCAAGATCAAGTTCAAGAAAATGTATCTATTTTCATAAAATTTTAATTATAATATTAGTAAATTTTATATTAACAAGTTTACCGAGTTTTTGGTTGTACAATCATTGACTTTTTCGCAGAGTGTAATGCCAAAGGCTAAGGATGCAGGGGTAGGAGACAGCGATGATAGGAGGCAGATAAGTGCGAGCACATCGGTGGGGGAAACAAGGGACAAGGGGAGGTCATTAAATATATATATCTTCCAGCTGACCAGCACTATACATATATGTGGCACGATAGCAGCAACATGCGACATGTTAATTGTTTGCCGGAAAGCCAGCAGGCAAGCACGGGACAAAGGCACAAGACAGACACAGCTGCGGTCAAGTTAATAGTACTTTTCAGTGGTTAAAAAAAAATTCCATAAAAAAAATCTATATAAAGTAGAGCAGAGTACAAAGTATAGTGAAACATAATTTATGTTTCATATAAATCACAGTCATATTCAATCCTTGATTCTACTAGTTCTACGGGCATTGTAAGAGTTCTGGACAGGTGGTCGCAGCATGGTCATCCCTGTCTGATATGAATTTTGCAGGGTTCATGCTTGAGGGCGTGCAACAAGTGGCTGCTGCTGCCTCAGGTGCACTCTGTCAGGGCATAGGAATCAAAATCGGGAATCGGGAATCGTCAACAGCTACAAAGGGGACCGGACCGGAAGAGGCTTATTTGCAGCGGAAGCGGCGGCCATGAGTCACCCCCGAACTTCACAGCCAGAATTGGGACCACAGACCCCATTCCATACCATTTCATTCCATTATGCAGCAGGTAAAACCGCCTCGTCTCGACCAGAACTTGTGGGTGTGACCCTCAATTGGTAGCTCAGAGCTCACAAAACTCAGAGCTCAGAGCTCGGGGCTCGGCTCGGATGGGAGATCGTAATGGATTGCGGTTGGATTGGTACCGAAAGTGTTGGATAAGCAGGAGCGGAGCGGTAAACCCACAGGGGCACCAGTGGTAATGCAACTGCACTGAGGAGCTGCTCATCTGAAGCTGGCATTCCATTTGAATTATTCATTGCCAAGGAAGCCACATGGGAGTGGAACTGGATGTGGCAATGGAGATGGAGATGGAGAGGGAAATGGACTTGGAGTGGGAGTGGGAGAGATGGCAGTCTAGATGCAGGTGGCAATAGCAATTGGAGCTGGTTTAATTGCCGAGAAAACTAAAGTAATGCCATGCTCCAGGGTCATGCTCAGAGAATACTGGCATTATACATATTTTTATATCAATTGAGTACATAATTATTAATATTGAACCATGATTAAGTAGAAAATTTCACTTAAAGTAAGAGCTCGCCTTTTAAAAATATTTAAACTTAAAACAAAGAAAAAGTTTGCTTGTTTGCTAACATAATCCTTGGCTTATCAAAATTATTGACTATTTCACATTTTTATTTTTGTTTAAATTAATAATTTTAAAACTGGTTTTGACAAGACAAACGTATTATTTAAATTTCTGTTGTGCACTCTTGGGAAATTTGTAATCAAATCCCCAATCGCATCATCGATGCCATTCAATTGCACACTGAATTCCACTCTACTGTTTCCCCCCTCCCATTTTCCCAGCTCCGCAGACTTTTCCGGGAAATGCTTTCGATTGAAATTCATAAGCAAATAGTGGTCAGGTGAGTTGGCTGAGTCTTGGGCTTGGGAAATTTCTTAAGAATTAATTAAAACCTAAACACAAAGGCAGGCGAGTCAAGGCGAAGACCGAGGAGCTCTTTTGGCTGAAAAGTTGAACGGGTGAACGGAGAACAGTGAACGTCGAAAAGGGCCTGAATGCAATATACATATACCCTTCGTTTCGGGGGCGTGGCTTATGTGGGCGTTCAATTAAAGTTCAGTCGAACTCATTTCGCCATTAGGCAAATTGAAGTGAAACTTAATTGATTGTGGGCCGCACTTGAAATCCATTCTCTTTCTGCTCTGAATCCTGATTGCATCCAGGTAAAGCCGGGGGATGCTCCTTTGGGGGTCTGGATTTCACCTTGACGTCATTTGGCCCACACAATTGAAATGAAAATTGCTCTTTGCCTGCCTCTGCAAATTTGACAGCTTAGATTGATTCGATGCAGGATTCACAAAATTCTAGGAAATGCATTTCCCAATCTAACTGATTTGGTTCATACCTCAGCATCTTTAGGGTCAGTTTCTGAGTTGGTTAAAAGCCTCAAGAGGGAATCCCAAACCCAACTTTGACGCTGATCCGCACAAAGTTTGTTATTTAAAAACACTTTAATTATTATTTAATATGTAGGTACATATTGAAAAATTCTATGTTTTATATTCTATTTTAATACTTATATGAGGTTTCTGTGCCAAATTATGGCTTCCTTTATACCTCAAGTCAATTTATTTCCTATAACTTGGCATATTTTCTATTCCCACTCCTATTTTCATTTGCTTTCTTGCAATTTGCCAGGTAAATTATTGCTCAAATTATTGTTCTACGAATTTTGCGCATTTTCTTTGCGGTTTCTGGCCAACATTTTATTTCTACCCATTCCCATTCCTCGCGAAAGCACGAAGGCACGCCAAGACTTTTCCCGCCGCCCTCTTCAGCTTGGGTTTCTTTGCCATTTCCCATTTTTCGAAAAGGAGGAAATCGAGGGGTACTTGCGGATCCACAATCCATCCATTCACCTGTTGCCCGCAGACGAGGTGAGAAACTATTTGCCGCGAAGATTCGTCCAGAAAATTGCTTTCCCCCCGTCACATTAAACCCATTTGAGCCAACAACGAAAGCGATTATGTAATTACGGCATTATGCGTATAATACTATCGGAATTTGGGAATATATGTACATAGCTGTATCGGAACTGTGGAATTCGTGTTTTGTCGGGCGAATTATGTATAAGAGCTACACAGTGGCGTAGTAAGATCACGAAATATTTGCCTGCTCATCATGTTTTGCATACAAAATGTCCGAGTATCTATGAGATAACGCTCGGTCTTCAGCCACAGGTCTCTTTTTAATAGTTTTTTTTTTTTTGCATAGGCAGAAATTTGAATAATTTTCCAAGTGGCTTTATTCAATAGCTAACAATTATCTAATTACGATTTTTTATTTAAGTTTATAACATCGACAAGTACTTTTCATCAAGAACTAAGTCTGAGTGGGTGTTTGAAACAGGGGGAAAGAAATGAGGGAATCGCTGAGAATTTCGAGAAAACAATGATTTTTTTTTGTTAATGAGTGTATTAACACCTTTTATTACCCTTCCTTTCCAGGGTTACATTACACACCGCTTACACTTGGCGGCCACATCACCCCTTACACACCATTTACACTCACCACGGCTTTAGGATGCCCATTATCGGTGTATTTCCTTTGATCTCCGCCACTTGTTTTCTGTCCCTGTCTCTCTCTCACTCTCTTTTCAGCCACTCTCTATGGGTTGTGATTTTTTTTGGTTTTCAATTATTCCTTTTTGTGTTTCTCATCCTTTGAGCTTCCATTTACACATAACCAATGCCTTTTACGCGCACGAAACACAGAAAAGAAAATATAATTTAATTCGAAACACCATATTTGGCAACAAAAACAATAACAGCAACAGCAATAGCAACAAAAAGCAGTATTACTTAGATATTTTGTTTAAGAGTTAAAGGAATTCGTGGTTTGCGATAAAAGAAAAACTCAATTTAGATCGCTATAATATCTTTCAATTTTCAGTTAGTCTCTATTGGGCAGTTACTATCTTTCATTGCTTTTATTTATGCACATTTTTGTTGTTTTATTTTTAGCACTTTCGAAAGGAAATTGTTGAGCTGCAGCGGCAACAACAACGACGAAACTGACCAAAGTCTTGCAGTTGCAACTCGAATGTTGCATGTCCAACTCACACACACTCTCACTCACACACACATGATTCGCATAGTTTTTGCCACTTTTCTTTCACTTCTTGGCCAGGCAAGAAAATAAACTGTAAAAAAAATAAATCCAAGCGATCTGGCAACGCTGGCTAGCCGTTTGTTTTGCCGTTGCTTCTTCCTCTTTTTGCTTTTAATTGCCATTTAATGAGTTAGAACCGATTTGTCGCTAGTTGTTGTTGCTGGTAAATCGATCGTGCTAACGGCAATTTGCAGTTGCATGTTCCGCATTTAAATATGTTGCTGCTGTTCTTGTGTGTTGATTGTTATTGTTTTCGTTGCACCAGCACACGCGTTTTTACCTCGATACGAACAAATGTAGAATGAAAAAAACTGAAAGCCGAGTTGAAAATAAAGCAGCAAAAGAGCCAACGTTGGTCGAAAGAGAGCGCGAGAGAGCGGCAGAGCGTAACGTGTGGATGTGTGTGTAGTGCAGGGGGGGTGAGCGGTACAGGAGAGCATACCTGTCCGGCCATTTCAAGCAGCGCAAGTGCAGCGCGCTCAATCGCCCAAGGATATGTGTGTGTGTTGGCAAGGCACACACATATTATATGCGGGTGTATGCCAGCGTGTGTGTGCATAGCTGAGAGGGGAGCAAACAATGGGAAATTCAAGTGTGCAAACAGGCGAAAGAGGCGCACAGGAATAGGATAGCGAAAGGAGGAGGAGAAAAAGAGGGAGACTGAGTGGCAATAGTGAACTCCAACAGTCGCGAAAATAGGATAATTGCGAATCTGGGATACTCTAAGATCGAGAAATACATATGTACAAATATTAAGATTAGGAAAACGTAAAGGATTACTGATGTTATTTTATGTTTTTTCAAAATAGTAAATAAATATTAAAAATTTAGCAACAAAATTTATTCTTTTATGAATAATGAATCCGAATAATTAAATCCCTGCTAGCTTGATATCAACTTAGAAGAACATTAAAATAATTAGCTAACAAATTATAGCCAACTTGTATCTTTCGCAAAGAACTTCATGAACTTTTAACTATACATTTCCTAAATTACGTAAATACATATGCATATTTGTATCTTAAAATATATGTATGTTTGTTTGTTCATCAAAAATTGAAGGTAGTACTTTCACGGCACAGAGATAATAGGATTATGGGGAAAAGATCAGTTAGTCGCCACTCCCTCACAAAAGTTCGTTCGTTCTGTTTTTCTTTTTTCCCAGTAAGTGAACCCGGTTGAAAAGAGGAGGAGGCAGGGATGAAGAAGCAGTGGAATTAAGGTAACAAGAATTGAGCGAACAGCGGCGCCGGCAGCGACGGCGACAGCGACGGCGACAGCGACAGCAGGTACAAAAATATCCCGTACCCGAGTACTCTTGTGTACACCTATGCACATGCACTCTGCATACATCCATCTGTACATACAGATATGGACGTCGTTATGCCCATTGTGCCACACAAAAGAACAAAAGGTGTGTGCTGTGTGTGGGTACGTGTTCGTGACTCAACGGAGAGGTATGTACGCTCACCAGAGAATCGTGAGATCCTTGCTCCAAGAGATGTCTCCAAAATAAAACATGGATCAACCATAGAGAGAGAGAGAGAGCCCCAGGGAGCCACCGAGAGATAGAGAGTGGGAGAGAGAAAGAAAGAAAATGGAAGAGCGGAGGCGTAAACAGGTAGAAAACTATCCAACATTCTTACCTATGTCAACTGAATAAAAATAATAATCTAACGCAATCTTCTTAATCTGTCAAAGAAAAAATCAATCTTTCAATCAATAATTTGAACTGCCTAGATTTACAGTTCTTCTGTGTTAAATAAATCAGTTTCGTTTCCAGCCATTCGAATTGAAATTCTTCAGCTTTAATAGCTCTTCTCAATTGATTGCCACAGATACAATCCGATTGATTTCCTTTTGCTATAAAGCTATAATTCCTTCATTTCCGTTTGAGAGTCATTTGCTGCCACTTGTTATTGGGTCAGTAATTAACATGGTCCGAGGCAATTTAGTTTACACCGAAACAAAATTCAAGTCAGAGTGTCTGGTCAACTAGGAAATATCTTTGAATTTTTCGATCTAATAAATAAAAATAAGCTTCGCGAAAAACAAACCTTCGAATTTAATAGATTTTTGAATCAGCATATCCTGGTTGATCATTTTTGAATCATAAGCTCCCCCCTTTGGGACTTTTTGGTGTGTTGTCTAGTCTTTTTGGTGTTGGGCTCTCCCCCTTAAATTCTTTGTGGCCCCTCTTCTTTCGAGCTTGGTTTGTTTTCGTTGCTCTTACGCTGCCAGGCGATCCCACAAAAAGGCGCAAGGCTAATGACAAAGGCAGAGCAGAGAAACCGGGAGAGAAAGAGAGTGAGCAATAGAGAGAGAGGAAGAGCGGTTAAGGTGGAGAGAGCCAAGGGCCAACAGTTAACATAGAGAAGGTGAAGACGGAGATGCAAACACACACACACACACACTCGGCTAACAAAAGCAAAACAAAAACAAAAGGCAAACAAAACAAAGTTGATTGCTTGGCTTACCTGCCCGCAGAGCGGGAGAGGGAGAGCGGCTGGAGAGAGCTGAGAGAGGAGAGTGGAAAGCGAGCAAGCATCCTCCAAAGATACAATGATACAATCAACATTGAGGCACACACTTGAGCCCCTTTGAGTGCGCCAGTGTGTGTGTGTGTGTTTGTGCGCCTGACGGGCATCATTTGGGTCGGCATTTGCGTCCCCCTTTCGCCCCCACAAATATATACATACATACAAACATATTTATATACACACAGATGCCCAGAGTTATTATAACGGATTTATCTCAAGTTACAAGCTCACTTGCCTGTGTGTGTGTGTGTGCGCCTGAGTGCCACACATGGCAACACAAATATGATTTTATTTTATAGTATTTTTCCTTCAACTTTTTTATGCGCTTTACTTTTTAGTCAGCTCGCTGCTCCACAAATAACTTCCAAGTCCTTTTCCATCTCCCGTCCTCCCACCTCCTTCCCCCCTATGTTCTTTAGTTGGACGGACTACAGTTTAACTTTTGTAAAACCTCCATATGTCACATCAACAAAAAAAAAAAAAAAACAGGAGATACAAATAGAAAAAGAAAAAAAAAACAGTTGTTTACTCAGTTAGTTTAATATTTTTCCCCTTAAGGATATGCACTTCTAAACTTGACAGTTAGCGAGTCGAGATACGTATGTACATATTACAAAAGCAAAACATACAAATATTCTTTAAGAATTATCATTTAATAATACCACTAAAATAGACAGAAAAGTGTGAGTTTTCCCGGACTTATTTTCTCTCTTTTGTTTTGTTTTTAGTTTGGGGGCGTTTTACTATTGTTGTTGGTCATTATTTTTTGTTGTTGCCAAGGTTGCCCTCATAACGACAGGAAATTAATGATTTAATTACATTTTTGGCTAGCCATCTATGGATGTACATATACACATACATATGTATGCATGTGTGCAGAGAGAGAGAAAGAGGGAAGGATGAAGAACCCAGATTAGTTAATGGCGGCACTTTTAATTGATTTTCCACAGCTCCCATGGGAAAGTGACCAGCCCGACTCCGTTCTCTGTACTCTTCTTCTTCTTCTTCTCCTTCTCTGTCTCCTTCTCTAACTCTCTGAGCCAAAGTCCTACCTCAACGAACCTTCTGAAAAGGCACAAACAGGCTGAAGGAAAGAACACAAACACACAACAAATGCAAGACAACAAAAACAACAACAACAAAATAAAAATAAATAAATACAAAAATGCTGCGGCTGCGCGTGTCCAGAATTTTAAAAACAAGACCCAAGATTCACCGATTCTCCGATCCCAAGACCCCGAGAGAGAACCAGACAACCAGACATGGCTCGCATGCCAAAGAAGAAACGAAATCGAATTCTTCTGTTTAGAGTCTACAGTCTACAGTTTGAGGGGCACTATGTACAACAGACCTACCAGAATTGGATATATTTCGAAGTACATAAATTTTTTTAATTAATAAAAGAGATTGAAAAGAATATAAGAATATAATATATTTATATACTGTTTAAAAATAATATTGAACCTATTTTAAACTCAGGATAGTTGTTAATTTAACAATTTAAATCATTTTTCTTATCATAAAAATTTCCAATTAATGTTTTTGTAAGTAAAAGTAAATTATTATTTATTTCCAAACAATGAGAGTTAAAATAAACATTGAATCAGACCAAGATAACATCATATAATCTGTATATTGTTTAATTAAGCCTTTAAGAGCATTTTAATTTTTAATACTATCTGTGCACTTGACTTTCTCATTTGACAAAAAGTCAGAAGGAAAAGAGAAACGTCATCGGGCATTGATTGTTGTCATCCGAAGTTCATATCGATGTCGAGAGATGCCATGGACAGTGACTTGGGATCGATCGGTAGAAGGGGGATATTTAAAGGGGACTAGGGGGGGGGGGGGGCCTATGGATAGGGACAGGGACAAGGGCTGACAGTTTGGCAGGCAGCACAAATGCACAGCACACAGCTACAACTACAACTACAAGTCGCAGATAATGCACATCAAGTGCATTGCATTGCCATATCAAGTGTCGTCGAGGCATCCAGAGGCGTCCTAAAAGAGGGGCAGCATACATTCTGTTGGTTTAAAATTTTTATTTAAACCTTGAGTACTTTTTGAGCAATTTGTATGAGAAGTGTACGATTAGATTTTTATACATTTTATTTTGAACCTATTTTTTAAACTAAAAATGTTATTTGTTTATTAAGAAAGGCATTACATTTATATACCTAGTGGCTGTTTTTAGCTCAAAAGTGAGACGGGGGGAAGATCTACTCCTTGCTTTCTAGTAAACATGGTAAAAGAATGCACTTAGAATTCTCAAGTGCGAAGTCAGTGGCACTTAGAATTCTCAAGTACGAAGTCAGTGGCAAGCTATTACATAGCAGCGTAAATTTTAAACTGCAATTATAAAGTTATAGATACTATATGAAGGAAGAAATCTTGGAAAAATCTATGCAATAGAGATACTCTCTTCCCATTTTCTGCCTCCCCCCTTTAGGCACGCTCCTGTGCCCCAAGTACTCGGTACCATCATCATCATCGTCATCAACGTGGTAGCAACATTTGTGGGCTGTCACTGTCTGCAACTGATTAGTCAGCAGGTTTTCAATTGCGGACTGGCCAGCTAACAGGCACCGAAAGCGGACACCAAGAAGGAGCAGCCAGTGGATAGCTGGACAAGTGGACAAGAGTGGACACAGAGAGATGGAGATGGGGGTCATCAGCGTGGCTGACCGCTGGCTGACCCGTAAAAAAAAAACAAAAACTTCGATTCCAAGCCTAAATGTAACTGTGGAGATGTATAGAGCTTCCAGATGAGAACGAAACGGATGCGGAACGATATGGAATGAAACGGAAAAATCGATTAAAAATGTATAAATATTCATCGCCGGGCGAGGAAAATAACTCGTTAATTAATAATGAGCATAAAATGAAGGCGCACGTGCTTAAATGGGGGGCGACTGCCCAAAGGGGAGGGGAGGGGAGGGAGGACTCTGACTTTGACTCGCGGAGGAGGGAATAAAAGGATGCTGCCTGGGGTGACTTATATGTATATATACCAACAGTTGAGGGCAACAGAATAGCAGTGCTTATCGAATATATATCTAAAACAAACGTATCTCAAGTCAACAAAAATCTCTCTCTTAATATTCAATTATTTATTTTGAAAACATTTATCCTGGATAATTCCATTTCAAGCTCTATTCTTTTGACCTCTGCTGTTTCCTGTGTGCATAGTTTCTTACCAACGACTGTGAGTTGGAAGCTGGCTGGCAGGGGGGGGGGTGAAATCACAACAGGTTCGTTTGGCAAGGACGCGGAGCACTGGGAAAAATGTGTGAAAAATGTCAACGATGGCCAAAGGGCTGCCGATGCCAAAGCCGATGCGGATGCCAGGATGTGGAAGCAGAGCAGCCAGGTGGAAAACCCACCGAGCAGAGCGACGACTAAATAAATAAGCAGTCATAAAAACTCAGCTCTCGGTGTCTCGGTGTCGGTGCATTTATATAGGTGGTGTGTATTTTTCGAGCCACATGTCGGGTATTTCCGCAGCGCTGAAAATTCCATTCAGGCCGCAGGGCCACCATGAACCGTGAAGCGGCATCGAACGTAAGCCGGGAGCAGGACGCAGGACGTAGGACTCGGATGCAGGAAAGCGGTAATAAATGCATCATAAAATGCAAACACAAGCGAACCAAAACACTCGCCGCCAAGTTGGTCAAATAAATCGGTAAACAAAAAGGAAAATATATAAAGGAAAGAAACAAATAAAAAAATAAATAAAGCCAGTCAATGGCCGCAGTTTTAGATGCACTGTCACCAGCTGCGCCTGCCGCTTATGCTATAGAATTTTCTAGCTAAACGCGGACACAATGGCTATCAAACCTCGGCTAATAATTAACTTTACAAATATTTTTTATAAATCTAATTTAACTTTTCCCTTAATTATAATAATTATAATACAATTATTATAAAGTTTTAATATACTTATTATATATTTATAATAAATTAGTAATATTTTCACTCACCCTTTGTGTTCCAGTCGCAGACTCTGATCGCCCAGTAAAAGTTCAGTTCTTCCTATTGATATGCTACTTGTGGGACTGTTCTGCTGCTGTTGCAGTTGCAACTGTTGCTGCTGCTGCTGCTGTTGCTGCAACTCGTAGGCGGCACTCAGCAATTGTTGCTGCTGCTGCTGCGATCTGTTGTTGCCACTGGAAATTGCTGCTGTTGCTGTGGCACTCGTGTTATACGAATGCACATCACTGGCCTGGTGGACTATGACGTCGTCTAGTAACTGTTAAGAAGTATAGTAGGAATTAAAGATAATTAGTATTTA
>JAEIIJ010001949.1:0-13077 GCA_018904815.1 Drosophila ogumai
ACATATATATCTTCTATATACATAAACACACACACTCACATATAATATATACATATATATATATATATATTTTGTATCGATGGCTTTGTTGTGTTTCCGTGATAAATGTAAACGCGTCAAGTATTTTGTTTTTTTTTTTTGTGTCCTTGTCGTTGTATTCATTGAGTGAGACCTCCTCCCCTCGCCGCCACCCGTGTCCCCGCTTTGTCACCGCTCCATTGATTCATCCAAATATAATTCCCCACCAGAAACAACAACAACAAAAACGAAAGGAGCGGGACCGGGTGGCGCCAACGACAACGCACAGAAAAAAAATTTAGAAAAAAAAGTGAACAAAAAAAAAACTAAATAGAGTTGAAAGCGAGGGAGATTATCTAGGATCAAGAATGGTTAAATAAAATTTACTGTGTATCTGTGTATGTTATATAACTGTAACTGTAATTGTACTGTAATTGTAACTGTAATTGTAACTGTAACTGTAACTGTAATTGTATGTTAAAATTAATGCGAGATCAGCAACAAAAAAAATTTCCAATATTAAAAACAAAAAAAGAAACCAATAGCGATAAAGCTAGGCTATACAATATAAAACATATTTAAAAACAAAAAGCAACTAAATGTCTGTGTGTCTAGAATAGGAGAAAAGGAAAAGACGGAGCAGCGAGTAGATCAGGCTAGTAACGAGTAGCAGGCGGAGGAGTAGAAAGAGCCGGAGGCGCAGGAGCAACAACAAACCACGATTTCAAATCCAATTTTCAAGCTAATACTAAATGTGCGTGTGTGTGTGTGTGTGCAGCAGCATAACTAGATGTATTACCTAAAATTTAAGCAAAAAATGATAATTATCTTGGAACGGCTAAAGAGAAATCTCCAAATGAATACAAATAAAACTGAAAAAAAAACCGAAACAGAATCGATTTCCAGAGTCTCCCGTCTCTCCGTGCTTCGAATCTCTCCAGTCTCCCCCGGTCTCCACTGATTGTCTAATCGATATAATTGATATGTAATCCCCCAACGTAATACTCTCTCTCTTTCTCTTTCTCTCTCTGTCTTTGTAAACAATTGTGTGTGTGTCTGTGTGTGTGTGTGTGTAGCAAAGCAACAAATACAATTTCCACAATAAACAATATATTTTAACTAAAAAGGAGAAGAAAAAACGAACAAAAAGCATCAAGATGAGGAGGAGAGTTTAACGAGAGGCAAAAATTGGAACCGAACGAACAACAACAACAATTATGTGTAGACAACAACAACATAAGCCTAAGTGTTATTTCTTGTAATTGAAGCATTGATTTTTTTATATGTGCGTGTGCGTGTGTATCCTTGTGTCTGAAACGGACCTCAAACTTAAAGCAAAGTAACGAGTAGGAGTAACGAGAACGAGAACGAGAATCAGAGGCAGGAGCACAGGCGAAAGTAAATAAACAAACAAGAAACGAGAGAAAAAGAAAAGAGAAACACTTAACCATTATATAGTATAATTTGTATAGATGTGTGTCTATTGCATTATTTGTACACGTGCATATATATACCGTCTATATATTACCGTATATATGTGTATGCATTTATTTATATACATACATACATACATACGCTAAACGAACGAAAAACATAAAACAAAAAACCCAACCAGCAAATATGTCTAAACAAAAACAAAACAAAAAAAAAAATGAAAAACAAAACAAGAAGCAAAAACAACAAAAAAAAATTGTAATTGACGTGATGTGTAATGATATTTTTAAAAGCAAATTTTATGCCACGCCCAATGCCAAGCAGCCACCACCACAGACTCCCCCCCTTCCCGTCTCAGCCCAGGCTCCCCCCTCTAATCGTGGCCACATTTCCGGTTGAAAAGCACCGGAAATGAAGTAGCAGCTCGGTTGGGGGGCGGCGCCTTGCAAATGCAACGCGGGGGCGCCAAGGAAAGAAAAAAAAAAAAACAAAAGAAAACCCAAAAGAGATGAGAAAGAAACGATGAATTAAATCAAACAAAAAGCAAAAATAAATTTGTGGGCATTTTCCAAATATTTGTGAAGCATTTGGCAAGTGAATTTTTACTGGGCGGGTTTGGAAATAAGGACTTTCAGTTGCTGTAAAATTCAGTTAAAATTACAACTTGATTTTTCAATAAAAACAATTTTTTATTAAGTTACAAATTATGAATAAGCAGTTCACACAGTCGTCTTGTACCCTAGGTTAACTACCCAAAAGACTGGCCGCTATGGCCTCGGTGTCCATCAGAGTCATCTTATTCGTTAGCCTGGACCTTTTGTAGGCGGGTTCATCCTCAGAGGAGGCGTCCTCGTCCTCGTCCTCGTTTTCGTCCCTAACGGACGCCTCAGCATCGGATTCGGACTCAGAAGGCTCTTGCTCTTGACTGTTGTTGGTTTTGTACACCTTGTCGGGATCTGGCAGCCAGGAGAGGTCCACGGAGTGGTCACTCTCGCTGTCATCAGCGCCCGCCTCCTCCTCCTCCTCCTCTTCGTCACTGCCCTTGGCCTGCTCCGCCTTCTTCCGCAGCTTGTCGCGCTGTAGCTTGTGTCGCTTTTTAACCAGTTCCCGGAATCTCTGCTTATCGTACTGATCCTCCTCGGTGAGCAGAGCCTTGGACAGCACCAGATCAATGCCGCCGTCGTCGTCCTTGTCGCCGGAACGCTGCCTGGCACTCAGCGCCTTCATCTGGCTGCGTTCATCGGCCAATGTTTCGCCCTCGTCGTCGAATTTCAGTTTGGAGTTGACCTGAAGGTTCTTCTTGAGGGCCTTCTTGGCCAGGGAGGCCTTGGTAACCAGCTTCTCTCGCTTGGGCACCACCAGCGGCTCCTCTGACTCGTCCTGCTCTCCTCCGGCAACGTCCAGCTCCAGGTCCACTGGCTCTCCCTCGACATCGTGATCCTTTCGCTTGACTTTGATAAAGTCCTCGTCATCCGAATCATCTTCGCTCTCGCTTGCACCACCGAAACTCTGCTGTTTGCTGATCTTGGGAAGAACTGGAGCGGCAGGATCTTCACCACCCTTCTCCTTCTGCTGCTGGAGCTGCTTCTGTCGCCACAGGAATTTCTCGAGAAAGGGTACGCGCGGCGTGACCGCCAAGCCCAGCGACTGAGCGAACGCGTCCAGATCCAAGCTGAACACATTGAAGAGACGCTTGTTGCGCATCAGGAACACGGACTTCAAGTACGAGAGGAAGGCACGCTGGGCGGTGGCCCTCAGCTCGGGGAATTGGGCCAGGAAGGCCTCAATTTTGACGCGCGGCGAGAAGAGCTTCTTGGGATCAATCTGTACGCAGCGAATGTTCAAATTCAGTTGCTCCTTCAGGGCACTGATCATGTACTCCTCCTCGCTGGGCGTCAGGACCAAAAGGCACTCGCCACGCGTCTTGTTGCGTGCGGAACGTCCCGCCCGATGAATGTATTGGGAGACATCCTCGGGACAATCCAATTGCACCACCCAGTTGACGGCGGGAAAGTCGAGGCCGCGTGATGCCACGTCCGTGGAAAACATGACGACGTGGCTCTTGCGCAAAAAGTCCTCGTAGATGGCAATGCGACGATCCTGATGCAGGGTACCGTACAGTGCGAGCAGGGGGCTGCCCGGGCGCAGCTTGCAGAAGATCTCGTACAGATATTTGGCCTGCTTGCAGCTGGCCACAAACACAATGATCTTCTGCTTCAGATGGTTCTTGATGAACGACCACAGCATGGTGATTTTGTCCTCCAGATTGAGCACCACATAGCTCTGTTGCAGCAGCTCGGGAACGGCCAGAACAGCCGCCTTCGATGTGGAGGCAGCCGCTCCTCCTTCACCTCCGTAGCCCACATAGACCGGCTCCTTGAGATTAAGCCTGGCCAGATCCTGGACCGTGTTCGTTTGTGTTGCCGAAAACAGCAGCGTCTGCCGCTCTGGCGGAAAGTTCTCGATTATCGAGTTCAGGGTCTTCTGGAAGCCCATATCCAGGCATCGATCTGCTTCGTCCAGGACCAGCATCTCCATGGTGCTTGTGTTGAACAGCGGATTCTCGTCCATGTGCTGCAGCAGGCGGCCGGGCGTGCAGATCAGAATGTTGCACTGATCCATCCGCGTGCGCTCAAACTTTAGGTTCTTGCCGCCGATAATGAGACCGGCGGAAAAGTCGTGGTGCTTGCCCACCTTCTTCAGCGTCTCGAAGATCTGGTAGGCCAGCTCGCGTGTGGGTGAGATGATGATCGCTCCAACGCCATCAGTGCGTGACCACTTGTTCATGAACAGGTGCTCCAGAACCTGAAAGAAGGCTGTGTTTTAGGGATTTCTACGAATAGGTGGTGGGGGATTCAACTTACGGGTATGAGAAAGGCCAGGGTTTTGCCGCTGCCGGTGACCGCCGCTCCGAGCACATCCTTGCCCAGCAGCGCCGGACCGATGCTCTCGCGCTGCACCTGCGTGGGATGCACGAACTTGGACTCCGCCAGGGCCTTCAGCGTCTTGCGCGACAGCGGAAACTGTGCAAACTTCTTGATGGCCTCGGCATCGATCTCGGCATACTTAGCCCGCAGTTCCCCGATCTCAGTGTCGGTGGCGGCCAGTTTCGATTTCTTAATGTCCTCCCGCGGCCGCTTTAGCTGCCTGTTGTTGCCGTTTGGCCTTTGGTTGCCTTGATAGGCGCCATTTCCCCTGCCTTTGCTGGCTTCCTTCTTGCTCTTTCCCTGACCCGTTCCCGGCTTGAACCGCTGACCCGGCTTGCCCGGTCCCTTGGGTTTCAGTCGCTGCATTCCCTGTTAATTTGGCCAAAATTGAATGTTTGATCCGTGGATTAATTGAAACTCAACTCGCACGCGGTAGGGAATTAGAGATGGAAGTGCCATCGAAGGCACCGCGACAATATCGATATCTGATGGTATTGATCGGTTGCATACTATCGCCGCATTCAAAATAATTTAAAAACTGAGTTAAATTAACATTTGAATTTATTGGTCAGTTGAAGAAAAATTGCATCTAAATTGCAATGTTAAAATGTTTAAATTTTTTATATTAAAATTTGTTAAAAAATAACAACAAGCAAGTTGGCAGTCCCAAGACCAGCCCCTCAACGAGGGCTTGCAACGCGTTGACAGCCCTGGCTGCAACAGTTAAACTTTTCCAATTTAGCTATTATTTAGCATTATTAAACTGTATAATGCAAGAATTTAAATAAAAATTAAGGTGATTTTTAAAATTAAATAAATACCGGTCAGTTAAACAAATTACAAATAAAAAATTGTAGTCTCCAAATTCCAAATTTTAATCCATTCTAAGTGTATTTTTAGCTACCATCACAGTTTGTTGGCTTTTTATAGCTATTTTCAAAAGCTAGTTAAGCTTATTTTTTACGTCCCGACGAGTTGGCAGCACTGACAGAGACAGAGAACGCTGTTGGACTGGAATCCAATTGGAATCGCCTCGGTGCTCGTTTCGGTCCCGGGCTGTGATCGATCTCCTCGATCTCCGCACCCCGCACCAACAACATCAGCATCAACATCAACATTACACCTCCTGAGCCACCAGTTCCATCAGTCAGCCAGCCAGCCAGTCAGCCAACAACAACCACCTACACCATACACGCACATTCACATATATACATATACAAAGCTCACGCACACATCGCAGTAACAGCAACAGAAGCAGCAACAACAACAACAACGAAAACAAGAGTTGGAGCTCCTTGAAATGGGCACCATCTCATCCGTGCTGCAGTGGTCGTGCACCAAGTGCAACACGATCAATCCCACGGAATCGCTCAAGTGCTTCAACTGCGGCACCGTGCGCAAGGTCTTCCCCAATCCCATCCAGCAACACCAGACGCAGCAGCAGCAGCGGCGAATAGCAGGAGGAGGAGCAGCAGGAGGAGTTGCTGGAGCTGGAGCCTGGCCAGCTGATGGAGTCGAGCAGTCGGCGGAAAAGGAGAAGGGCAAGGCGGTTGCCAGGTAAGCGAGAGAAGGAGACGCTAGGAGGGGGCCAGGAGCAGATAAAGGAGCGCCAGCAGAAGCGGGAGCGGGCACGGGAGCAGCAGCGGTCGCCACAAAAACAAACAGCCTGTTTCTGCTCCTCTGTCTCTGGTTGTGTAGGTGTGCATGTGTGCTTTTTGTGTTTGTGTGCGAGAGCAGGTCCAGAGCTGCCTGATTTATTTTCCTTAGCCAAACAAAAGGATAGCTTGACTCTGATTAGAATTAATTAGTTAAGGATTTTTATTGAAGGATTTTTTTTAAGAATTAAAACTCTGTAATATTTGTTTCCCATGAATACCCGTTAGCGGACAGACACCGCAAAGTATAGCAAAAGCAAAACATACACCTGTCAGTGTGAAGAGTCTCCTTGTGCCTGGAACATTGAAATTTCTAATAATAATTAGCACAAAAAGCTCTCCACACTCTCAAGTTGATCAGTTTTTGGCTACAAAAAATAAAAACATAAACTCCTTAAAAGCCAGCACTGGCGATTGTCCCTGAGCGTGTGTGTGTGTTTGTGTGTGTCGCGTGCGTGTATGTGTGCATGTATACACAGCGGCAGCGGCAGAAGCAACAACAAAACGGGCGAGGAGAGAAGCGAGAATTGGGGAAAATCGATTTGGATAAAGAGGCATTGTTTACAAGTTTATCGATTGGCGGACAAGCGGAGACTAGCGACGAACGAAGGACTGACGAGTTGTCAATTTTTTACCGTAAACAAGCTTGTTTTGATGAGATAGTCGGTGAAAAACAACTGAAAATGTTGAAGAAATAGGAAGAATTATTAACAATAAGCATTCAGTCTTTATTTCATACCGTGGATACTTGAAATGTAGTAGGCAAACCAAAGTTTAATGGAAAATGCAAGAAAGCCATGTTCGAGGGGAGAAGCTAAAGTGACAACACTGGTCATTGAGTTAACCTTAGCCGCGGAGGAACTGGCGAAACGAGTCCTGAAAGAAAATAATCGGAGGAAACCCGCTCACCCAAATCCCAAATCCAAATCCAAAAAGCGAAACCCTTTTCCCTTATTGCAGGAGCGAGTACAAGCATGTGTACAAGTCGCTGCTGCGCGGATGCCTGAAGCGGCCGCAAAGGAACAGCCAGAACCTGCCCGCCAACTGTGTGGATTGCGAGGATACGCGCAAGTACATCAAGAGCTCCATCGAGCTCTATCGCCACTTCTCCAATCCGGCACTGAACCGGCGTTGGGTCTGCCACGCCTGCACCACCGACAACAGCTCCGTCACCTGGCATTGCCTCATCTGTGACACGGTTAGCTATCTGGCGCCCATCTACAAGGACGGCATTGGTGGCGGTGGCGGCGCCGGGGGTGGTGATCGTGGCCAGGAGCTAGCCGGTAGTTTGGGGAATCGGGGCGAGCTGCTGGCGGATAGCCATCATCACCATCAGCTACACCACCATAATCACCAGGTGGAGGAGGAGGAACAACATCCCAGCTCGCATCCGCATCCGCACCAGCTACAGTCACATTCCCAGCACTCGCACAAGCGACTGCTCAAAAGCAGCAGCAGATCGGGCTCGGGATCGGGTTCGGGCTCCGGATTGGCGGCATCGGGTGGACTAAGACGCACCCAGAGCCTAAGCACTGCTATCGATAAGAGCGCCTCCGGGCGCAGCTGTCACATCTGTTATGCGAATAACCAGAGCAAGGACATCTTCAACCTGCCGCAGGTCAAGCCATCGCCGCAGCTGACGACAGGTGGGTGACATTTCAGGCAGACTTATATTATTTTCATCAATTTTCCCCGCACAGGCATTCCACCCGTTGTGGCCGCTTGCAGCAACTCCCGGTTCGCCATCGCCAACGATACGTTCTGCCGGCGCAAGCAGAACAACAACAACAAGAACCAGAACCACAAGGTGGTGCGCGAGAGCGGGGCCAAGCGGAAGTACAACTTCACCATTACCACGCTCTCGCGCTCAGCGACCAAGGATGCACCGCACAATCCGGCGAAGCCCCAGCGCCAGCCCCTGAATCTTCATCAGCAGCTGCAGCAGCAGCAGAAGCATCAAAACCAGGGCCAGAATCAGCAGCTGCAGCGGAAGGTGCAGCGAGAGCCAGCAGCAGCAGTGAGTATGAATCCTTCGCAGTTCACCATTCCCCGGAACGGCGTCTTCATAGCCGTCAATGAGTGGTCGGAGCCAGCGGCAGCCAGCTCCAGTTCCAGTTCGAATCATCATCATCATCATAGCAACTGCATCAACAACAACAACAACATCAGCAGCAGTAGCAGCAGCAGCAGCAGCAACAATACCAGCAACGGCAACAGCAACAAGTTGTATGAAAACGAGTGCGTAGCTTTGGCCCAGCAGCAGCTGAGAGCAGCTGCCTCGCAGGCAGCCCAGGCAGCTGCCACGGCGGTGGCCATTAGCAGTTCGGATAGCCCAGTGCCAGTGCCCATTTATGCGCAAGTCAACAAGCAGCACAAGCTCAAGAAGAAACAGCAGCAGATCAACGCCAGCAACGAATGTTCGCAGGCAAACAACAATGGAGGAGGAGGAGGAGAGATCACTGATCTCACCAGCAGCGAATCCCTGGCCAGGCTAGCAGCCAGCACCGATGGCAGTAGTGGCGGTGCCAGCGGCGAGGCCAGCGAGACGGAGCTGCAGATAGAGGAGCATTCCATCTACGCCAAGGTGTGGAAGGGACCACGCAAGGCGACCGAATCGAAAATGTAATGCCAGGGAATGCCAGGGTATCCCTTCCCCGGGGTTCCTCCAGTTTTCCCCCAGTTCCCCCTGCAGTTTCTCTTTGTTTTCCGCTTATCAGCTTTGATAAGGTTTTTGTTTTTTTAGCTGCTGCTGATTATTATTTATTAGTCATACCCCCAGCCAGCCCTCTGTTCTGTTTGTGTTTCGTTTTCTTTGGTTTTTCATTTTAATTTTAATTTTAATTTTAAACTTCTTATTAATTAGCTTAAACTCGCTCCTAAAGTCTACTTTAAACTTGCAGCACGCATGAGCCACCAGGGAGCAGCGGTCGCCTGATAGTAGCCAGCGCCACAGCAGCTGGAGGAGCAGCAGCTGGCCTTCGTCAGGACAATAAGGGCAGCAACGGCGGCCGCAGCAAGATGTGGACATGCATCAAATGTTCCTATGCCTACAATCGACTCTGGCTGCAGACCTGCGAAATGTGCGAGGCCAAGCCGGAGCAGCAGCAGGCAGGTGGGTTTATCCTCCTCCACAGGGATCTAGGATTTGGGATCCAGGACTAACCCCACCTTTTACCCCTCCAGAAACACCCCGCGACGAGCCGTGGACTTGCAAAAAGTGCACACTGGTCAACTACTCAACGGCCATGGCCTGTGTGGTATGCGGAGGTTCCAAGCTGAAGAGCATCTCCTCCATTGAGGACATGACGCTGCGCAAGGGCGAGTTCTGGACCTGCAGCCACTGTACCCTCAAGAACTCGCTCCATTCGCCGGTGTGCAGTGCCTGCAAGTCACACCGCCAGCCGCAGCTCTCCATGGCCATGGAGGCGGTACGCGAACGCCCAGATGGTCAGTCGTACGAGGAGCAGGATGCCAGTGCAGCTCCGGGAGGCTCAAGTGGCGAGGTGAAAACCCCCACAACTCTTAATCTTCCTTTGCCGCCGCCTGTTTCGCTGCAGATACCAGCGGCCTCGGCGCCAGGTCATCGTGGCTCGCGCAGTCCCTCGCCCAGGATGCAGCAGCAGCAGCAGCTGCCGCCGCTCCAACAACAGCAGCAGCAGCGCAGCTCCTCGGGTGCCATACCCAAGCGCCATAGCACCGGCGGCTCCATTGTGCCCAGGAATATCTCCATTGCCGGCCTGGCCAGCTACAACATACAGCAGGGTCAGGGTGTGGCCTCCGCCTCCGCCAGCTCCAGTTGCAGCACGGCCAAGAAGTGGCAATGTCCGGCCTGCACGTACGAGAACTGTGCCGCCTCCGTTGTCTGTGACATCTGTTCCAGTCCGCGTGGCCTGGCCCAAGCTGTCCTGGGCGAAGTCCTGGCCAGAAAATCAATACGCGTGGCCCTCACACCGGCGGACATACGGCAGGAGAGCAAGCTAATGGAGAATCTGCGCCAGCTGGAGGAGACCGAGGCGCTGACCAAGTGGCAGAACATCATCCAGTATTGTCGCGACAACAGTGAGCTCTTCGTCGACGACTCCTTCCCGCCGGCCCCGAAGAGCCTCTACTACAATCCGGCTGGGGGAGCTGCCGAGGGTAATCCCGTGGTGCAATGGCGTCGTCCGCACGAGATCAATTGCGATGGCGGTGCGTATCCGCCGTGGGCGGTCTTTCGAACGCCCCTGCCCTCGGATATTTGCCAGGGCGTCCTGGGAAACTGTTGGCTGCTCAGCGCCCTGGCCGTGCTGGCGGAACGGGAGGATCTCGTGAAGGAGGTGCTGGTCACCAAGGAGATATGTGGCCAGGGGGCGTACCAGGTGCGCCTCTGCAAGGACGGCAAGTGGACGACGGTGCTGGTCGATGATCTGCTGCCGTGCGACAAGCGCGGTCATCTGGTCTACTCGCAGGCCAAGCGCAAGCAGCTGTGGGTGCCGCTGATCGAGAAGGCGGTGGCCAAGATCCATGGCTGCTACGAGGCTCTCGTATCGGGGCGTGCCATCGAGGGACTGGCCACGCTGACGGGTGCGCCCTGCGAGAGCATACCGCTGCAGGCGAGCAGCCTGCCCATGCCCAGCGAGGATGAGCTGGACAAGGACCTGATCTGGGCCCAGCTGCTAAGCTCGCGCTGTGTGCGATTCCTTATGGGCGCCAGCTGCGGTGGCGGTAACATGAAGGTGAGTTACTACCCACGCGTCTCTTTATCTTTACAAAACCCTTTTTATCCTCCGAAAAGGTGGATGAGGAGGAGTACCAGCAGAAGGGTTTGAGGCCACGACACGCCTACTCCGTGCTGGACGTTAAGGACATCCAGGGCCATCGGCTACTCAAGCTGCGCAATCCCTGGGGCCATTATTCGTGGCGCGGCGACTGGTCGGATGACTCCTCGCTGTGGACCGATGACCTGCGCGACGCTCTAATGCCGCACGGCGCCAGCGAGGGCGTCTTCTGGATCTCGTTTGAGGATGTCCTCAACTACTTTGACTGCATCGATATCTGCAAGGTGCGTTCCGGCTGGAACGAGGTCCGGCTGCAGGGCACCCTCCAACCGCTGTGCTCCATTTCATGCGTCCTCCTTACCGTGCTGGAGCCCACGGAGGCGGAGTTTACGCTCTTCCAGGAGGGGCAGCGCAACTCAGAGAAATCGCAGCGATCGCAGCTGGACCTGTGCGTTGTGATATTCCGCACCAGATCACCGGCAGCCCCGGAAATAGGTCGTTTGGTGGAGCATAGCAAGCGGCAGGTAACCACCAAGTTCCGCCTGTGAATTACACCTGAAAGCCATCTCACCTCATCCCTCCCATCCATTGCAGGTTCG
The DNA here is from genome assembly GCA_018904815.1 of Drosophila ogumai. Classification (NCBI taxonomy): domain Eukaryota; kingdom Metazoa; phylum Arthropoda; class Insecta; order Diptera; family Drosophilidae; genus Drosophila; species Drosophila ogumai. Next base: position 11,391 of record JAEIIJ010001949.1, read on the forward strand.
CGGCTTCGTTGGCTGCCACAAGATGCTGGAGCGTGACATCTATCTGCTCGTCTGCCTGGCCTTCAACCACTGGCACACGGGCATCGAGGATCCGCACCAGTATCCGCAGTGCATCCTGGCCATCCACAGCTCCAAGCGGCTGCTTGTCGAGCAGATTAGCCCCTCGCCGCACCTCCTGGCCGATGCCATCATCAGCCTTACCCTGACCAAGGGACAGCGGCATGAGGGACGCGAGGGCATGACTGCCTACTACCTGACCAAGGCGAGTAGCGGTGTCGCCGCTTTGGAGCATCGCCTAACCCCAGGCTGCTTATCTTTTGCAGGGCTGGGCAGGTCTGGTTGTGATGGTGGAGAACCGGCACGAGAACAAGTGGATTCACGTCAAGTGCGACTGCCAGGAGAGCTACAATGTGGTGTCCACGCGCGGCGAGCTCAAGACGGTGGACTCGGTGCCTCCGCTTCAAAGGTGCGTCTCTAAATCTACTTTCTCTCTTTGATTCCAAATATCGAATTTAACCCACAGACAAGTGATCATTGTGCTGACGCAGCTGGAAGGCAGCGGTGGCTTCAGCATTGCCCACCGGCTGACCCATCGCCTGGCCAATTCGCGTGGCCTCCACGATTGGGGGCCGCCGGGAGCCACGCACTGTCCGCCCATCGAGAATGTCCATGGTCTGCATGCTCCACGGCTGATCACCTAGGCAGGCTCCAGGCTGTGTCTCCCTCTCCCTCTCCCTGTGCTTGTGCTTGTGTGTATTCCTCCGCTCATTTTTCAGTCCCCCCACTCTAGTCGATGTGTTTTTTTTTTTTTGTGCAAGCGAGAAACCAAAACCAAAACCAAAACGAGCAAACCAATCGTATATGTATATGTGTAAAGATCCGGAGCGGATCGAAGCGAATCGAATGGGCTGGAGCGGCGAATGGAGATGGCGATGGCGATTCGAGGTTGATATGCCTCGAGATCAACGAATGATAGGTTTTCGATGTGAGCGCCGATGATAACGGATTACGGATATATATAGATATGTATTATGAACTTAAGTGCATCCAATATTAATATGTGTATTGTTTTAAAAATAAAGACTACAAGTTATAAAATCCAAGCTGCCAGTCTGAAATTCAATTGCAACTGGGGAATGCGGTTATGAAAAGCGTCAATTTTTTACGTTAGAAAAATAATATAAATAAAAATAAAAAATAGAAACAGATATTGTTTACTATATATACATATATACATATAGACTCTGACTGTGGCCGATTTTGTGTTTCTGGATTGTACTTTGGCCGTTTAAATCCACCGACAAAGGGTACGGGGCGGCAGCGACTATGGAGGAGCATTCAGAAGGCAGGCAGGCACTTCTTGGCTCACCACACGCAGCCGTAATCGACTCACTCCTGCTCCTGCTCCCGGTCCTATTCCTTCACCTTTTCCCGCGCTGTTTCCCCGCCCCCTGTTTCTGTCCGCCCAGCGAATTTGTCAAGTCTCTGCTCATCCCAGCGGATTCAGCCTGGCGGCATTCCTCGGCAACTGGAGGAGGAGTTGTCGCCTTGACCAAGGCGGTGCCATAAATGGCCATGGTGTGTCCCATGCCGATAGTGCTGGTGAAGAGGATGTTGATGTTGATATAGAAACAATAGTGGCCAGTGAGGACACCCGGAAAACGCTGCTGGAACAGAATGAAAAGCT
>JAEIIJ010001968.1:0-11880 GCA_018904815.1 Drosophila ogumai
ATTTATATTTAATTAAAGAAAATATCAATTTTGATTTTAACAAATTTAAATCACATACTTAATATTTTTATTTATTTTGTAGTATATATTCTCTGATATATATACCCATAATAAGTTTTTCCTTGTATATTTAATATGTGTGGACATTTTTCCATCAGAGATACAGCCAATCAGACAGATACAGATACAGATATATGTGGCTAAAATCAACTTTGTCGTGTTTGCCAAATGCCAAAATCAAAATAGAAAAAAAAACTACAGAAAAAATATCAAAAAAGAGAAAAAAATAGAGAAAAATAGCAAAAATAGTGAAAATGTATATAGAGAAAAACGAGAGCTAAGCACACATACAAAATGCCAAAACTTTATTAGCCCGTTGACGCAAATTAACGGCGACCGCTTCCATTTCGCATTTCAAAGCGTCAAATCGCTGATGTGGTGCAGAGTGGTGCAGCAACAGCAGCAGCAGCGGTGGTGCAGAGACCCGTTCGCGCTGCCAGCAAAATAATTTGTAAATGTCAGAGCATTTTGACAGTTTGCGGTGATGTTTTTCAAATTACAATTTACAACAGCAACGACAAACAGCAACGGGGAACGACAACGACAACAAGCCAACAAGCAATTGCAAAAAGTTAAGCCCCAAAAAAAATAAATACAAAATAAGAAGGAGATTTGCAGGGCATTTTTGTATTTTCTAGATTATTTTTGGGTGATTTTTTATTTGTTTTGTAACTTTAAAGGGGTTAAACAGGGTTTACCTATGAATAATATTTTTTAAAAGTAAGAATAATAATTAAAGCCTAACATTTTAAAATATTTTTAATTGAAAAAATTCTGTATACATTTTTTTTAGTTTTTTTAAGGATTTTTAGGATATTTTCTCTGTGATGATAAAGTATCTTACAAAATATATTATTTGGAACATGTATCCTCTATCCTGTCATCACTGCTGGAATTTTGTTGTTCCCTTGTTATTTTTTTTTGGCAAATGAAAATGTGTCCTGTTCGGATTTTAATTAAAATTCACAAATGTTTTCCTACCCAAAAATCCCCATGGATGTCAACCCTTCTCGTCTATATCCAGCACCAAAAATAAAAAGAAATATAGGTTTTAAATATCTCTGTTTTTGTTGTGGAACCCTAAAGCTGCCAAAATCCCAAAAAAAACTAAATCTCGTAGGTCAGCTTTTATGTACGTTTTATGGGCGGACTTTATGCTTTCCCCAACTCCACATGGACTTTTCATAGTTATAAACAAAACGTCGAACTGTTAACGACTCCCATGCCCATAACTTGGCCCATAAATTTGATGTTTGATTTTCATGGCTTCAACACAAAAAAAAAAAAGAAAAAACTACGAACTTAAAGTCCGAAACCAGGCGGGGCCTTAACGACTCTTTCCCTGAGATGGCTAATCTGTTAATGTGAGAAGAGACTTGCAGTGAAAGGTGAGCCGTAATCCCCCAGATTCTGTGGCCACTTTCCCCTGGTCGAAAATAAAAAAAAGAGAGAACAGAGTGGCCAAGGCTTTTAATTTAATTAGCAGGCCAAACTAATCAAACAAAGCTTTGGGTGGGGCCCATGGAAACGGAGAGGAAAATTAAAGCTAAAAACTAGACTAGGAAAATTAACTTCCAGGTGGATTAACTCTGCAAGGGTTGGCAAATGGCAAACAAATGCGATAATAGTTGGCAAAGTCATTGGCTAGACAGACGGGATGGTCGACCAGCCAGCCAGCCAGCCAGCTAGCAAAAACCCACAACAACAACACGAAATTGTAGAAAATTACACTAAATTGGCTTCAATTATTGTATTAATTTGGGTTCCGTGTTGCTTTCCGGCTTATCCCTTTTGGCCTCGACTTCTTCTCTCTTTTCTGTTTTTTTTTTTTTAGGTTTTATTTTCGATCCGGTTCCGATCTGCAAGCAAACATTTTGTTTTTCTAACTCGAAACTGGCATCTTGATGAGCCATTTCTGGCCGGAGCTCTTAGTTGAGTTATTTGAAAACGAAATTATATTAGACAGTCCACAAAGGTTGCCATTGTCCATTGACGTTGCATTGTGGCTGGACAGTGGTTGGATTTTGGTTTTTAAGGCTCAGAAATGAAGGGGATTTTGTGTTGGAATGGTAATGGTTTAAAAAACCAGAAAAGTGAGGGGAAATGTATTTTTTATAATTTTATTTTGTATCTAAATACAAAATTGAGTAAATGTTTCTATATATTTGTTTATAATTTTATTTATTTTATTTATTAATATTTCATTTTTAAGAGTATTTGATTTTTGTTGAATTTTTTTTGCCTGTATAATATTCCTACAAGTTTTACTGATGTTGCATTTGCTGTTGTTGCTGTCGTGCAGGAAGCTTGAAGCCTTGTCTTGACTTGGCCAAGAGGAAACTGACGATTATAGTTCGTAAGCCCCTAGATGCCTGTCTTACCAAGAGTCTTTTTTTTATAAAGAAGCAAAAAAAAAAACTGCCGGAAGAACTTTAGCTAGGAGAATATATTTCTCAGTCCGAATTTCCTTTGTTTTCACTTGAACACGTTAATACATTTCAAATAAACACTTAACTAACATTTTAATAGACCTAAAAAATATATTCAAAAAATATATAAAAATTTACAAAGTTCTATATTGTTCTATACGATTTTATAAAATAACTTTATTGTAATCTAAAATTCCTCTCTTGACATTTCAAGTAGTTTTCTTTCATTATGCCAACTTTTAGGCCTTCCTTTCCTTACCAAAAACTTTTTAAAATATTAATTTTTAATTGAAAACTTTCCTCCCAAGCAATTTCCATTTAAAAATCCACAAAAACTCACCAAGAAATTGAAGCTGGAGCGGCAATAAAAACACACAGAACACAAACAGAGTTGGCACAAACAACACACAAGTTCACTGGGGGAAAATGTTTCTATTTTCTACTCATTTCAAGCGAAATTCTTGTTTAGAATTTCTTTTCTGTTTTCGTTTCTGGACACACGAAAAAACAGTTAATAGTTGAATGTAAAGTTTAGCATGAAAAGTGCGGAAAAGTGGGTTAGCGGCAACGTCACGCACTGTCAAAAGTTTTCTAAGGACAACACGTGTGGCAGACTCGGCTCCCCTTGGGAGATTCTTCTCCCTGTAGAGCGAGTCTCTGGAGAATTTGGAGCTAACTGTTCTTTTGGCAACCCGAGCGGCTTCAAAGCCGAATAGCGAATGCGGCAATTGGCAAACTGGCGGCTAAAAAGCAGCAACACAGCACAACGCCGGCGTCGGCAGCAACTTTTGGTAGGCAGAAAAAAAATAAGAATTGCACATATAGATATATATATATAGATATATATTTGCACTCTCTCCCTCTCTGTCCGGCAGGGCCTCTCGCTCGGTTGCATGTGTACTGCGAGCTGCAGCAGCTGCAGTCAACATGTTGCTGGTGTGCTTTTGTGGCTTTGTCGCCCACCACAAGGCGCACAGAACTCACCACAGTCTTGCGAATTCGTATCCGTATCTGTAGATATAGCTGTATCGGTGTATCTGTATCTGTGAGTTCGCCAAAGGGTCTAAAGATGTGTGTGTTTTGCGTGTGTTGTGTGTGTGAGGGTATCGCTGTGTGGGCATGCACGTGTTTCTGCCAAAAGGATTTGAACCCGCCATACGTAGGACCAAGCTCAGCTGTGTTTTTGTTGGCCAAAGACACTTGGAAAAAATTCTGGGAACTTAAAAAATGGTCCGGCTTTTAATATAAAAACAGGAAAACTGTTTTAATATTTTTAAAAATATTTTTCTTTCGAAAAAACCCTTCCTAATTCTAAATTTTTTTTGTAGAAATCACTGATAAACCTTAAAAAATAGTTAATATTAGATAAAATACATTTAAACTTATAAAAAAATTATAAAAAATATTATTCCTACTAGAAAACCTTTCTAAAGCCTAAAATTATTTTTATATAATTCATTTCAAGCTTTAAGAAATAAAATTATTTAAAAAAAAAACATTCTAAATGTAATTAACATTTCTGGTTTTAATAGAAATAGTATTAAAACCTAGAGTTATTCTTTAAATATTTTTAAAGATATTGTTTAAAGCCTAGAATGATTTTAATTGAATTCATTTCGCCCTAAAAAAATATTTCTTCATGGAAATAAGCACTACAAATAATAATAACTTAAAAGTTAATTTCTAACAAGTTCTTAATTATTTTTCCCTGTGCAGTGTTGCCGGTGTTGCCTGTTGGTATTGCTGTTGCCGTTGTGGGCTTGTCGCCTGACTGACATTTCCTTTTGATGCGCCTACGTGCCCGCTTTGGCATATGCATTAGTTTGGATCCAAAGGGGTTAAGTGTGGGCTGCGGGGGGCTGGGGGCCACTTCAATGATCGAACGTGACATTTTAGCCCCACACAACCGGGCAGAACTCAGAACCCAGAACTTGGAACTCGGAACTTGGAGCTCGAAGCTCGGAGCTCAAGACTTGCGCATGACAGGGAAAATCGAAAGGGGAACACACGCCGGCATGAGTGAGTTTTTCCCGCCTCGAGTCTGTTTTTTTCTCACAGTCAATTGCATTGTTTTTGTTCAACGCCAAAGACCCCGCTAATTGTGGGTGTTGTTCTTGTTTTTGGTGATGTAACCACAAGATATATTATATATAATTTGTGTGTGTGGCTAACAAGACAGCAAAAAGCAAGTCAGAAAAGTGGAAATTGATATTAAGGGAAGTTAAGAAAATTCTAAGAAAATGTTTAATAGATTTTTTAAAGCTTCTAGAGGCTTCAACTCAATTTTATTTAAGATTTTATTAACCATAAAATATTATTAAGCTTCAAAATTTATTTTAATCTCTCTAAACTAGCAGGAAGTGCCTTCCTTCTTAGCCAGATTTTAATAAGTAATTATTACCTAAACGTAATTCTAACACCCACATTTCCCAGGAAGATAATCTCAACTATTCTTATAGACAGGAAATATCCCTTAAAGGACCAAGGTCACGCCCTCTTTCCCTAAGAAGTCAAAGGCTAATTATAATGCACACACCTCGAGGTCACACACACCACACACTTGTTGTCTGTTAGCTGGTTATCTTTACAACATAATCTGCTCCTTTGGCGAGTGACCGCAAAGTACGGTTTCTATTCTACCCAAAAATTGTTTTCGATTTTTCCCACTAATCAACAAGATTTTCCCTCAACTCAACGGCAATTTATGGCCAACAAAACGAGGGGCGCAAGCACATGTTCCTCCAACAAAGGCCAAGTGGCAGACAAAAGGCAGAGACAGATGCAGATACAAGATACGGATCTGGGGATCGCAGCAGCAGCAGCAGGAGCAGGAGCAGACTCTTGGTATTTATTACATCATAGCCAGAAGGGTGAAGCAATCACAGAACTTGAAAACTAAAAAAAAAAACCGAAAGTGCCAGGAGGTAGAGAGACCTATAGACCTACATAGCCGCGGACGAAGAGGAGGGGGCCCGTCATTGTTTCCCTTTCATTCAGAATCCGATTCCCTCTCTTCGACTCCGATTCAGATTCAGATCCCGAGATTCCAGATCCCCCGAGAAAGGAAGCCAAAGGCAGGGGAGCAATAAATCAAAGGCATAAAGTTGAATGCACCAGAACCGGAGAGGTTGAGGTTGAGCCAAAAGGCGGATGCAAAAGTCGTCACCAGGTTGGGAACCTGAAAGCGAACCTTGAGAACCAAAAAACCAAACCGAGGTCCTACCTCAATGAGAGATCTTGAAAAACAAATCTGAATGCGTAATACATGAAAAAAGGAATATAAAAAGAGGAAAAAGGAAGCGGACCATGTGACGTTTGTTTTGAGAAACGTCAGCTGAGCTGAGAGCCAGGAAAGGGTTTCAAAAAAAGGGAGAAGCGATAATTCTTTTGGGTTTTTTTGCTTGCCTAAATCTGGGTTGTTGAGAGTTGAGTTGTACCTCTGTTTCTATGCTATTTATTATTTATAAAATATAATATAATATATCCTAACTTCAATTAAAACCTTCTAAGGTTTGTAAATCCCCTTTTTTCTCTCCCTTTTAAAAGACTTAAAGATGGTATACATTCTTTTTGGAGGACAGGGAAAAAATGGCATAATTTGCTTAAGGAAACTTTTCCAATTTATAAATGACAAACACAAAAAGCAAACCCGTCCCGGGTATAATGAGGAAAACTTGAAAATGAACGGCATTTTAACTCCTCCTTCGATGGACACTGCCTTCCCTCCTCTTCTCTTTTCTAATTAAAGTGCTTTGGAGATTTGCATAAAAGGAGTCCCGTCCGTCCGGAGCACAAAAAAGGAGCAAACGTTTAAGCATTAATCAAAAAATCAGCTGAAAATTAAAAACGAAGCCCGGGAACAAAGTGAAGGAAGCACAAAGCAAAAGGTACGACAGCAAAGGAAAAGGATAAAAATGTGCTGATGAAGCGATGGTTGATAGTCCGAAAAAAAGTATACACAAAAAAGAAAGGATTGTCTGGCAATGTTTCGGGAGTTTTCCGAAAAGGCAGACGGGCAATAGCTGAGGGTGGTGGTGGTGGTGGGACTTAAAGGTTCTTTGGGAAAAATCCACGAAGAATATTTTCCACTAATAGCTAAAGTTTTAAGTAAGAATAAGAAAGGATTACTTAAAAAGAAGCTGGTAATTAAGGGAGTGTTTCTTAACAGGAGAGAGGGGAATCTATATCTATTATTAATATTGAAAGCTTGAAGGCTATGGTATTTATTTATTTATTTAGTTTCCTTTAAAATCTCTGCTACATAATTTCTTTAATTTATTTAACCAACAAATATTTAATCTCTTTTTATACAATTAGTAAGCAACTCTAATAGAATTTTCCTTTTCCCTTTGAGGGCTTTTATTAATTTCGTAGCTTCTCCCACTTGAATTTCTTAATTTGGGTCACCTTTTCCCACATGTAAACCCGCCTGCATTGACTGCCAAAGCTGCAGATGCAGATGCACATGCAGGTACAGATACAGATACATGTGAGGAGGCAACGCCCAGACACGTGTAAGCCTCTTTCCACCTTCCTTCCCCCCCTTCAACCTCTGTAACCGAGCAGCTTCATAAATATATGAAACACATTTCACTTGCTATTATTTGGGTTGGTTGCTGCTGCGGCTGCTGTCGTTGTTGTTTATGTACGAAATGAGTGTCTCTCGTTTTCTTCTTATTTTCGGTTGTTTTTAATGATGAGAGACTGGGTGTGGGTTTTTTGGTTCCCGTCAGTCCAGTTCTGAATCAACAGCGATGAAGCTGCCAATCTGCACTTCAGTGAGCTCCACATCCTACCCGATGCCACCTTTTATTTCAAGCCAAACCGCTGAAGTGCAGAGAGAGAAATAGGAAATTTATTTTATATTGAAATTTCAATTCAATATTTAATATGATGACTTCTTTTTAGATCGTATTTTTCAAGAGACTTTTTGTTGAAATATATTTTTGTAATTCTATATAATTTTTTTATTAATAAAATGGGTGCTGTTTGTTAGGCAAATATTTATTTTAAAAATAAGCCAACGAGTGTTTATAATTTTTTGTGTTACAGATAGATATATTTTTATTTTTACCTTTTCATATACCAATCTTCAGATCAACCGCTTAATAATAATTTTAGGAATAAGAGAGATTTTCTTTAAACTCATAAAAGTATGCAACACATTTTGCGCACTAACTTCCTTAAACTTTAATATTTTGAATTTAAAAAAAGATCTAATAGTTTAGCATTCCCAAACTCCATTGATTTTAATTTATAATATTTAAAAACTGTATTTTTTTACAAGAACTCTCCTATAAGTTTGTCAAATTTCTTCTCTGTGCAATTTCCCACCGACACTGACTTCTCACAAAGGCGAGACAAAGCGCTAGAGTTCCCAAAGAGAAGGATGCTGATGATGTGGATGCGAATGCGAAATTCTCGCAGTGGGTCGGCGGTTGTTTAAGTGGTCCTTGATAAGCGGCTGCCAGCTTAAAACCGTAATGCGCTTTACCAACTTCACTTCACTTCAGCCTCCAGTGCATGCACACATCCATATATACATATTCCTGTGCGCCGATACATATAAATGAGCACACATTCAAATATATATAGACACAAATATATATATTTAAAGTAAACCTTTCGAGCTGCTGATGAAATATCAATATTGAAGCAGCGGCCCAGGAAATTTTAATTCGATAGTCGTGAGAGACGACGAAAAAATAAAAGGAGGATAAAAAAAAGACAGAAAGAGATTGCATTCAGTTAGTGGAAGCGTTAAAAATGCCACTGATTTCGCCCCGATTTTTGTTGCTGTCTTTTCATTATTTATTTAATGGCGGACAGGTGCAGATTCGACTCGATTGCACTGTTTTCCCATTAAGAAATGAAAAGAGTTAACGAGTGGCCGCTGTGCAGGGGGTATAAAAAATATATAATATATAGACAAGTGCTTAAAAAATATACAGCCTTTGCATTTGTGTAAATTGATATTGATAAATGGCAAAAAATGGTAAATATTTATATGCATTTTGTCAATTAGTTGCAGGTCTATAAATTTTGATTCAATTAAACGGCATTTGTGGAGAGCGTAAATGTAATCTAAACTTAATTAAAATAAATCCAATTTAAATGGAAATTGTTTTGGTTTTTTTTTTGTTTGTAACTAATGACAATGGAGAGAGGTGAACTTTTTTCTTTATTGGTAATAATAGATTAGATTGAATTTTTTATAAAATACTACATATATGTAATTGAATTTGTTGGCTGTTTTAAGAGGGATGTAATTTTAAATTAATTACGGGCTTGTTTGAAAAATTATTAAAATTTAAAGTGTAAATTTTTTAATGCTTTATTAGTTATACAAAAAATTTAGAAGGCTTCATTATTACTTTTTATATATTTTTGCGACTTAAAAATTCACATTTTGAGTCAAAAAAAAATCTATTTAGATGCCTAATTAATTTATACAAGACCTAACTTCCTATGTTTTACATATTAAAAAAAAAAAAAAATGAATTCCAAGCTTGTTTCATTACTCCTTAACACTCCTAAAAAATTAATCTACAAATGTATTTTAAAAGGCCATTTAATTATTCACCAATTTTAAAAGGTTCTCTTTACCAAAAACTTGTTAAAATGTTTTATTTAGCAATTTGTCAGAGATAAACGTGTGGCTTTAAAACTTACTTGCTGTTGACCCAACAAAGGCTTCGCTAACTTTGGTCCCGAGTGTCGTGTTCTATCTGCTTTTTTTTCTGTTTTTTTGTTTATTTTTGTTGTTAATTTTTTGTTTATTTTGCGGGTTGCAGCGAAAGTTGTTACAGTTTGTTTCGAGTTGATATTTATGCTTTGAGCTTTATATATTTATAATTTATACACAAAGTTGCACGGGAAGCAGGAGAGCAGCCAAAAGTCAATGTCACACACATGACACGCGCACGAAACACCAACACAGAGGCACTTTCGACTTTTTACAGTTAGAGCGGCTAACAGCGGCTTACAAGTTGGTCAACTGGTTCCAGACAATAAAATTTGCGCCATAAATCAATTCAGTTTGAAGTTGTTGTCGTCGTCGTTCGCTCGCTCGTTCCGCTGCAAGTGTCACAGCAGCGCAGCAACTGGATTCTGACTGGATTTTCATCCCAAAAAGCCAGGCCCGATCTTGGCCAGTCTGCGCCAGCCGCCTGCCTGCTGATGACTAAGATTTATTTGTCGCAACTGCCAACTGCCAGCCAAGTGGTAACTGGCCACTGGCAACTGGCAACTGGCAACTGGCGACATCGGCTGCTGGCGGGTAACTGCACAAGGACGACTGGCAGGATGAACCACGGAGCCTGCTGTCCCGGCGATTTTTGCAGCATTTCAGCCCAAAAAGGGGGTGGCATTGGCCCTGGCCGTGGTTCGAAAAAAATACTCCAGCAGGACTCCATGGAAAAAAAAATAAATAAAAATCTGAACGCATATATATACACACACATATAGCGCGCACTAATACGTATGCAAATTGAAAAAGGGAGTTGGAAATAAAAATGGAGCAGCAAACCATCAACCGCAGACGTCGACGGAGCGCTCTGCCGCTGCCGGCTGCAATATTTTTTCTAATGAAGCGCGATTTGCGCTCAAAAAAGCGGGGAAAATGTAGTACTTGTTTTTTTGTTTTATATATTTTTTGTGGAGTTTTTTTCTAGAGTTCTTTCTGGAGTTTTTTCTGATTTTTTGCCAAGATTTGGAGTTGTTTTTGGGAGCAATAACAGTTGGGGTATATTTTTTGAGATGCTAATTTATTGGGTTTTTCAACAATTAACTTATTAATATCTAAAAACCATACTTAAGATTAAATAATTAATTTCTATAATTTATTCGTATATTAAATTTATTGTTAACTACACTTTTTATCAATCAAATAATTAGTGATAAATAGGCTTATGTTATTTTCATTTTCTTATTATTTTTTTAAATATTTATACACCTTTTAAAATCCTAATAGATATTAAGTAAACCACTTAAATAATATTCCCCATAGTTTTCTCATAGTTCTTAGGTTTTTCTCCATATTTTTGAGTTAAAATATCAAAAGATACCCCAAATATCCAGACAAACTACCAACCTACAAGTCATTTTTTTCTCCTTTAAAAATTGGGGAAATATTTCAAGACTTCTTCCTACATTTCCTTGATTTTCCTCCCCTCTAACTTAACTTCGAGTGTAAATATTGAGCCAAAAAAAAAAAAAAGAAAAACGCAAGTAAATCAAAGGCGCGATAAAAAAATTGTACCTAGCAACAAAAACTCACCAATGCCAACGGCCCATTCTACCAGAAATAAGCACTTTGCGCCGCGCCTCCCCCTATTTTATATACAATTTATGTGCTGCAAAAAAAGGCAACAAAAATGTGGAAAAATAGAGAAATCAACGCGCTTTGAGCCACCCTGCAAAATGAGGGTGAAAATATAACTCCCACAGAAACCGCCGGCATTTCAGGCGGAGGAGGCGGAAAAAAAGTGCTAAAAATCCAATATGGCCACAATTTGCCAAGAGAGAGAAAGAGAGAGCGAGAGAGAGGCAAGTAGTAGTGGAAAAAATAAGGTGGAAAACCTTTTTTCTCTGTGTTTTTCCTTGTTTTTCCCTCGTTTTTTTTCCTTTCCTTTTAATATTATTTGCCTTGGCAACGCAGCGAGACGAACTAAGTAAGCGGGTGGTTTTGGGTGGGGTTGTGGGTGGTGGTGGGTGGTGCTCTCTGTGTGTGTGGGTGTGGGTGTGGGTGTGGGTGTCGCGCTGCCAAGAAAGTGAATAAAAAAAAACTCCGCCCCCTTTTTAAGACGAGCGTCTGCGCGAAGGTGAAGCCGAAACGCTGGCAGAACGCCAACTGAGGCAGCGAGAGCTCTCTCTTTCTCTCTCCGTCACACTCACACACACACACCCTCTTCGCTCTTTCTCTCAGAATGAGTAATTAAATGCTTATTAACGGCTGGCTGAGTTTTTTCGCTAGTCGCACGCCATAATTAAACTCGGAGCTCGCTTCTCGAGTGGAAGTACTATCGCCGCCGTCGAGTATTTGTAATTGCAACCAACCCCCTGGCGGGAGGTACTATATAGGTATATATATATTGAGCCAAAGTACTGAAAAATGCTACACCCAACCCCTAAAAGTATCCCGAATGCAGTTCACTAATTTGCGGTTCTTTTTGCAGTTTGAAAAAAAAAAAAAATGCAAGCGGAAAAGATACCGCCTTTAGATTGCGCCATTTTGGAAAGTGATATTTGGGGGAATATAATTTACAATATATAGAAATTGATCTATAGGAAAAATATTACAAAAAAAAATATATATGCTTGATTTAAGATGGATATGGGCATATCCGCCAAAAGGTAAACCACGGCCGAAAAAAAAAAACTTCGTAATCAT
>JAEIIJ010001971.1:0-14265 GCA_018904815.1 Drosophila ogumai
AATAAAAATTAGAATAAATATAATAAATAGTATTTAGCTCTAAAATTTGATAGTTCTTATCGTCACATTTCCCAGAAATAATTGCATAGTTTTATGTATAGAAAATTAATTCTATGAGCAATTAATGCCTTCTCTCATGTTTTTTATTTCTTTCAAATTTTGCAAGTTAATTAGACACATTAATTACGGGCAATTGTTGAAGGTAGGAGAAGTTGAACACCAGAGTTCAGGTGGTAATGCAAATTGATGGACTGCTCCTGCTCCTTCCACTTCTCCCTCTATATATATAGATATATATAATTTTTTTTTGGCTGGACCCACTAATGCAGACAAATGACAAGCCTGAGAGCGAGGCACCTGAAGAAGACCCAAAACGAAGGCGGAGCAGGCCGCGTCCTCATCATTGTCACGTAGCTTCTAAGTGCCACAAATTACGCACGCAAATTGGCTTTGTTGTGTCAGGGGAGGTCAGAGGTTAAGGAGAGAGAGGTGAGAGGTTGGTGACTGAGTGGGAGCAGCCTCCATCTCTCGGGCAGGATGCTGCAGCATCGATAGTTTTTCCTGCAATAGCTGCCAGCCATGCCTGGCGCCCGTCACTCTTTGTTTAAGCACTGGGAGAAAATGGAAGAGTAAAGTAAGAAAAAATCATATTATTAGATGAAAATATATTTTTTTTAAGTGCTTAGAAATTAGTTGAATATTTTGAAAGATTTCTTATATTTTTTTTTTTATTATTTTTTAATGTTTAACTGGACCTTTTTTTCAAATCTTTCACTCTATGTTTTAGCACTGGAAGAAAATGGTAAAAAAAATGTAAAAAAAGCTATTAAAGGAAAGTTTTTTTTTATTTTTTTATTTACTATTATTTTTACAAGTTTTTTATAATTAGGAACAATTTTTAAAATAATTTTTTAATTATTTCTCTTGAAAAATTCGAAAAACCACAGCATTTGTGCCCATTAAACGGGGCTTAGGCCAAGCAACAAAGTAACTGCACTTGCGGTAGATATCTATGTAAACACACATATATATATATATGTACTTCTATATGTATTATATATATACATACATATATATTCCAAGGAGGCGCCCAAAGGGGGAGTGGCTCAACCCGGCTGACAACTTAATATGAGGCACGAATCAAGTCAACCAAGCCGGGGGAAACGGCGAAGAAAGCCTCAAGTCTTCTGTCAGAGAATCTCACAGAGAATCAGAGCGGGGGGAGATAGTGAGAGAGCGAGAGGTAGGGAGGGGACGACGACGAAATGCTGCCGACAACTTAAAGGCGTTAATGGTCGTTTGTTTTATGAGAAATTGCCAAAACGTGAGCGGCATCCCCAAGTTGGCGGCATGGAAAGACACCCCTGGCTTTCCTGAAAATAAAACCAAGTAATGGAGAGGGGTGTTTGGGGCAGGGGAAAGGGACATCAAAGCGGCCAGGATCAACAGTCGCCAGGCGTGCTGGCATTTTCCTCGCTCTCTCTCTCTCTCTCTCTGTTTTTCCCCTCGATTCTTTTTTCCGAAGGGCTCTCGACGGACGTGCCAACCTTGGAGTGGCTTCAACATTTAAATGAGTTTGTTCATGCCAAAATAAAAAACAAAATATAAAGACAAGTGGAAAAAAAAAATAAAGAAAAACAGCAACAAAACATAAATATTAGCGTCAACAACATTGTCAGGCAAAGCTGAACTTTGACTTGCTTTACAACCTCTCTCAGACCTCGTCATGCCCTTCCACAAATCAAAGCTCAAGCAGGTGTCACTTTGCCACTTTGTTGACTGCTGTTTTCCATACCCTGTAATAGTGCACAGCTAGATGGGGGTATTGGTTACAGGTGGAAGAACATTTAGCCAAGGTTTTTAGAGGAATTTTGTGGAATTTTAGTTGTTAGTTGGGATTATTATTATCATTTATGAGATTGATTTTTTTATTAATTCAAAAACATATTATTTAACCTCATAATATGTTATATTATATATAAAATATACTTTTAATATATTTATTATATTTTTTGCCTCATGAAATATATTTTGTTTATACGCAAAAGAGTTTCTTGTTTGTATATATTTTTTTCTATTATAATTATTTGTTGATAACTTGGGTATTCTTAGCTTCGAGTCCTGGGAAAACCGCTCTAGTTTTTCCTTGCGTCTTTTTGTTTTTATTTTTTATATATACTATATATATATTCTTTTATTCATTGCTCATTGTTGTGTGGAATTTAATTTCCTCAACCATTGTGAGAGTGCAGCCCCCGCCACATGTGTTTTATTTTTTTTTCTGGAAGAGCAGGTGCCAGGGTTCAGAGCCCAGAGATCGTAGGTGGAAACAAGACAAAAGGTCAGTTCCCAGTGCTAATCAACGAAGGCAGCTGAATTGAATTATTTGTTTATGTTTGCATAAGTTAAAGGGTTGCCTGGGAGCGAAAAGAAAGCAAGGTTTTTCATTCTTACTTGGTTACAATTTTAAGGAAACTACTTTTCTAGAAAAGATTTTTTTAACTAAAATAAATTTTGTATAATATTTAATGTACTCATAAAAATGTTTTTTCTTTATTTAAGAAAAGAAAGAAAAAATGATTTTTCACTATAATTCCTAACTGGTTCTGACATCCCTGGAATCTAGTTTCTTGTCCCTAAAAACTAACATAATTTGTTCTCAAATAAAAACAAATTACCCCTAAATTTTTTAAAATTAAAAACTAAACTAAAAATATTATAAACAGCTTTCCCCCTCTCCTTATGGGTCAACCCCAAAAAATTCTCCCTCCTCGCTGACAGCTGGAAATGGAAATAGACCTCCTCCATTGACG
This sequence comes from Drosophila ogumai, assembly GCA_018904815.1. Taxonomy (NCBI): domain Eukaryota; kingdom Metazoa; phylum Arthropoda; class Insecta; order Diptera; family Drosophilidae; genus Drosophila; species Drosophila ogumai. The sequence goes on from JAEIIJ010001971.1 coordinate 2,814, forward strand.
CCCACAGTGAAAAGATATGGGGAAAAACTAATTAAATCAAAGCAATTGCTAAAACGTACAGTTTAATTAAAGCCAAGCAAATTGTGGAACACACACTCACACACAGATACTTGGAGACAAGAGCGAATCGCTAAATATTTCCTGCTGAGCGGGCGGGACTCGACATGGATTCCGGGCTGAGTCTGGATCGTAACCAAGTCGCAGAACGAGCCTCCGTGTGTAGATCTCCGGATCTGTGTGGCATTTTCATGGAATTTTCGTTGCATTTTCGCTGCATTTTCATTCGTGGCACATGTGGCAATGATGATTGACGGCGGCAATCTCTTGCCAGCGGTGGAGGATTACGGATTACGAGGGCGTCAATTGCTTTGCACTTGCTCCACAGACCCAGATCGAGTCACGGCTTGATGTCACAGCGATATCATATGTGGCGTATGCCCAATTTTTAGGAAGAAATCTGGAGGAGGTGCAGGAGTGGGAACAGGTTCAGCAGGAGAAGCATTGGGAGGAGTACAACAGGAGCAGTAGAAATTGTCTGGCAATTACCTTGAAGCTAGTTTTTAATCAAATTTTCGCAGGTCTCTACCCTCAATTTCCTTTGCTTCGGAAAGCCATTTCCCATTTCCCTTTTCCCCCATTTTCCCTTTCCCTTGACCCTTCTTCTTTGTCTTTCCCTCTCTCTCCGTTCGATGATAATTGTGGCCAACACACAAAAGTTGCGCACACACATGTGTGTGTGTTTCAGATTGTCTGCCTAATTTTTGATACTCTTATTTCCTGGGGTTATGTCACTATGACAAGGTCTTGAGAGTTTTATTTGTGATTTTAAAGGTATTTTTTAAGTGAAGTTAAGTGAATTTTAAATATAAAAAGATAATACATATTAAAAAAAAAAAATTAATTACAAAAATTTGCGGTAATTGTATCAGATAAAAAAAATCTATATTAAAGGAGTTATATAATTTATGTTTGAATAATAATTATTAAGTTTATAGTTTTATTCAAACATAATTTTAGGAAATATTAAAAACTAAATAAAAAGGTTATAGAGGTTTTAAGATAAGGATTTAGAAACTTTTCAATGATTTCTTAAGCCAGAAATTTTCCTTAACTCTAGTTTAGATTATTATTTAATTTTTCATAAAATTCAAAGCTTATTATTTGATTTATTTGTTATTTTTATTTATTAATTTTTCTATATATTTTTGATTTATTTTTTAATTACTTGGCAAAGCTAGCTATGTCCATTTTGTTATTTGTTATTTCTCTGGGACTTTTTGCTTTACTTACTTGCGGCTTGTGTGAGCCTTCCTGCCTGCCTGCCGTGCCTGGTGGCCACAAATTGTGCCCAGTCAGTCAGTCAGTCAGTTAGTCAATAACTTTTTCTTTCGGTTTGTCAGCCGCTTGAACCCCTTGTCCCTGTCCCTGTCCCTGTCCCTACCCCCAACCTCCACCCATGTTTTTGCCATGATTTTTCGGGATCGATTTAACGAGAATTGGCTGGCTGTCTGCGATTTTTGAACACACACACGGCGAGTAGATGAAAATAAATTGCCAGCACACATATGTTTGGCCAAATTTATGACTGGCCGCCAAAAGGGGGAGTGCCGCCACCAAAGCCACCGTCTCAATGTGTAATTTGTCTTGCAGGAAATGAGTCTGAAAAATAAAAAAAGGGAGAAACAAAAATCCGTGTCCATTTAAGGGTTCAATGCACGCACGTAGAGGGATTTTTGGGAGTTTATTTTATATTCAAGGGGGGTTGGGGAAGATGTGTGTGTGTGTGTAGCAGCCGCGACCTTCCGCCTCCAGTGACCCAATTTAAGCAACAAGTTGAGACAATTGACAGCACACTCGGCGTATGCTTGTTTACCCCTGTGCCTGGGATTTATGCTTAAATCTGGCAGAGATGCAAAGATACAAAGATACGTAGATGCAGATACAGATGCAGATTTAGATGCAGATACAATTGGGTTCAAGGACAACGCATTGCGTTGTTGTCATCCACATAAATAACATTATATTTATTTTCACTGTTGCCACGTTGCGTATGCGTAATAATTCATGTCTCATCGCCATTTGCATTTCGTTTTTAGGCATTTTTGTAATTTTATGATTTTTTTTTTTCGCATTTTTCGCTGTGGGCGGGCACACACACACACAGAGACACAGTTTGACAGACACTGCCACTGGCCATGCTGTTCGCGTGCATTAGCAGACGGACCTCCTGCCTCCTCCGGCGTAATCACAATAAACGCCACGCAATCTGCATTTAGCATTTAGCAGGGGAAACAAAAAATTGGCTACAACGGGCATAGGAATCTGTGTCAAGCATGTCCGCCGCCGGACAGCCGGACAGCTGGACTCCGGCCGGAATTGAGGCGGGAATACAACAGAGCAGATGGCAGTATTTCAACTCAAAACAATATTGTTTATAAATAATAAGCCATCAGTTTTATTTAATTTTAATTAATGAAATTATTTTCAAGAATAATGAGGAGCCAACAATGGTTTTTATTATTTATTCTTAAAAATAACTCAGAAATTATAAATTTCGTTAGACATTACAATTGTAATAATGTTTTATTGTAATATTTATTTAGGAGAAAAAATGGTAAATACGTTTTTTGAGGCTACATTAATCTAAAGATCATAATACAAATTAAATAAACTTATCAACAACAAACTAAACTTAACAAAAAACTAAAAAAGGCAAGCCATAAGTAAATTAAAGTTTTTTTTTTTTTGAGAACAAAGCTTTTAACAACTTGTAAGCTTCACTTTTAATTTATATTTTCAAAATATTATATGTATAATTACAGTGTTATTAAATTTCTTTACTATAAATATAATAACAGACTTTGCAGGGTTTTTTTTCGTATTTTTAATAGCAACCATTAAAGGTTTACCCTAAACTAAAGCAAACACAGCCATTCAAGTTAATTTATAGAATCCGCGAAATCAATTTAAGGCACTCTTTAATGTGTTATCGATAGCTTAGGCCCAGCTCTGTTATTATTATTATTATTATTATTATTATTATGTGTAACACACACCCAGTCTAAACACAACAGACAAACTCGCCGGAAAACAAGGGGCAAACTTCAAAGTCTCGCAAAGGCACGTGACTATGCAGCTTCATAAGCCAGCCAGCCACCCTTGGTTCTTCCTGTAAAAATCCAAAAAAATATATAGAAAAAATCAGACACGGCGTAGACAACACTCAGACAGAGCTCAAAAACTGAAAAGTCTACAATAAAAATAAAAGACAATCCAAAGAAATTCGTCACCAAAGTTTGTTCAACTTTTTGGTGGCGCACCAAAAATTTCTTTATTTAAATTTTTATGAATGGAAAAATTTAGAAGCTCTAATGGAAAATAATGGGAAAATTTAGAAACTATAAAGGAAAAGTATGGGAAAATTTCAATTTAATGAAAAGAAGGTTTCGAAGAGATAGTTGGGTTTGCTTTAAATGTGAATATTAAATATTTGGTTTAAATTTTACATTTTTGAAAGAGGTGTAATTTCTACTACCTTTATATTTTTATTGAATTTTTTTTTCTTGCCGCTTTCCCACCCCTCTCCTCTCTCCCACTCCCCCTGCCATTCCTGTGTCTATCCATTATCTTTTTAGTTTATCGAAGTATTTCGATAAGAGGATAGAAGTTGCTCGGGCCATGCACATTTGGCCCACATTGCATTTATTCCCACATAGACACAACACATACTCCTTTCTTGTATATTTCCAACACCAAAGCAAAGTACACTTATAAAAAATATATTATACTTTCTTGAATTCCGCAATTAGGCCTTAACATTTTCATTGCAAAGGCATTTCTTTTAATACGGAATTAGGAAAAAAGGCTTATATTAATAAATTTCTATATTTTTAAAAGTAAAAGAAAATGTAAAATGTTTTTATAATATTTTCCAGACTTTTACAAAATGTTTTGTCTAACGGTGAATCGCCTTTTTTTTGCTGTTCAATATTTCATAAAAACCGACGACGAAATCGCCCTAAAAAATTGCCTTAAAGAATCTCACACGTTTGCACATATAATTCCCAACTGGTTCTAACCTTCCCGGAATTAAGTGACCTTCTTACCCAAGGTTTTTTCTGTATATGCAGTTTGTGTATGTGTTTTAGTTTTTAGTGCTATTTTGCTCTGTGTAAAGAGAGCAGGAGTGGGCCTGGGACAAAGGCTTCCCGAGGGCAAAGAGAGCATTGAACATCAATTTTGTGGCTAGATATGATCGCTCTGCTGGTGCAACGTGTATGGGTGTGTGTGTGGCACATGTTAAACATGCAAGGCAAGTGCTCTTTATCAGCCAAAGGCAACAAGAAATATGACGTAGCGCACGCGTCGCCTCCAACTCGAACGAAAAACCAAGGTGAGGAGGAGGTGGAGGAGGAAACCCAAAGAGATCCCATGGGTTAACTGAAAATAGTGCCAAGGGGGACCACGATGAAAGAAAATGAAAAGAAATACACTTGAAATCAATGCTCAATTAAAAGGCGGCCAAAAATAGATCGGAAGTGGGGGGGTGCAAACAGGCGAGAAAAAAGGGGAAAAAGTGAGGAAAATGAAGAAAAGCATTCCAATGGCTTTACTGATATGTTTTTTGTTTCCCTTTTTTTTGTGTTTAGATAACAAAACTCTCAGTGATAAAATCACTAGATATATAATTCTTATTCATTCATAGATATATTTTATTTTTTTGAGTCAACTGCCGTGGTGAAAATCTAGCCAAGACACAGTGCCCACCAAACTGCAGCGGTTCTTAACTATACTTAGCACAGACAACAACCCAGACTGGGCTTTTTCCAAAGAGAAAAACTATAGAAAAACGTTAGAAAAACGGTGGTTTAATTATTGATTGAATGTTTAATTTACCTAATTTAAAAACTTATAATATCTTTTAATTTTATAATTAATAAACTTTATTTTTCTAACCCGCAGCAAATAAACAACTTTAACGATGACCTGGACTTTATTCCCGCCGATGACCTGTTCCTGCAGGGCAACAATGAGGCCAATGAGCTGAAGGCCATTGGTAATGATGCCGATGATGATGATGTTGAATCCTTCTCGGACGATTTGGCCGATGAAGAGGATTTGCTGCCCTCCGCTGAGAAGGAGGAGGAGGAGACCGGCGGCAACTGGTTCAGCAAGGGCGTCCATCGCGTCCGTCGCTCTCTGTCGCGACTGTTTGGTGGTGCTGAGGAAGAGGACAGTCGCAGCCACCATCGCGTGCGTCGCATGTCATCCAAGGCCCGCCAAAAGGAGCTGCGCCGCAGGGCCCGCGAGGCAAGGGAGCGCAGGCAGGCCGAGCTCCGTGAGCTCCAAAGGCAGCGCCAGCTTCACCAGCAGCAGCAGCAGCTGCGCGCCGGAGCCGGAAGTGTCTTCAACCGCGCCACGGATCCCAGAAAGCGGGCGCCCGAGGTTTATGATGAGACCGAGGCGTCCGGTTCGCCTGACGAGGAGATTACGCAGTGTAAGTAACCCAATAATCGATCAAAGTCAATCAAAATCGAACTGAGTGTTTAAAAATATGCCTTTTTTTGCTCACAACTCTTCAGACATTGATAAATGTAAATGTAAATTAAAAACTAAATATATTTACCTTCTAGATCGCACATACTTTGCCGTTAATGAGCCCTACGACAATGATTTCACGGATCCCAGCAGCGTTGCCTTCCAAGCCCTGCAAAAGAACCTCGATGACGCGCTGCGCGTCTTTTTCGATCGCACCTACGCCGAATATGACGACGATCAGGATATTCACAGCACCCTGCTGCAAGTGGAGTAAGTTTTTCTAGGATATTAACTAATGCAGTTTAATGAACATTTACCGTTACCCATTTGCAGTCCCACCGACGACCGCTTCAAGGTGCACGTGCTGCTCAAGCTGCAGATCCCCAACCGCATCACCGACTTCCAGAGCAAACTGGAGAATCAGCTGAACGATTACAAGCGAATCGAGAATCTAGGCGCCTCCACGGACAATGTTTTCTACTTCCAGGAATCGCAAGGTAAGTCCATCTGCTCCTCCTGCCTTTCTCTTACCTTTTCTGCGCTGCTTTAGCTGTGAAATGCCCCCACCATTTCCCCCCAGGAACAGGAATGCAAGCTGGAATAAATTAAATTAAATTCAAACTTGTAAAGAAAAAGTGTTTCAATCGGTTTGCATTCCTGTCAAAGTCCAAATCATGATTTCAAAACTCTTTCTTTCATCCATAAAAAAAAATATTTATATATACAAAACACCTTAAAAAGAAGGCAACGAGGAAACCCGACCCGAAACACCGAATGTAGAAACTAACACGGCACCAGCGGTGAGATCAAACTCGGGCAACGTTGGCCTGGCGGCGGCACCGCGATCGGACTTCTTTAATGTAATGGGCCCACGAATTCCGGGTCTGGCCCAGTCTCTGTTCCCACCCAAAGGTTTGTCCAACCGGAAGTCATGCGATTGCCCCACTGTACTTAACCTCTGGGCAATCCTCGAAGGTCCTTGGGACCATAAATGCTAACACGATCTGCGTCTGCGGCTCTGCTTGGGTTTTTATTTTCTTTGAATTTTCTTGGAATTTCCTAAAGATGTGGAAAAGTATAAATTGGTAGAAAATGAAAACCAAAGTGGACTTGTTACTGTGCGTGTGCGTGTGTGTGACCTGTGATCGTCCCAAAAGCTCATCATCGAATCTGTATACCACTCCACTTTCTGTCTCCATTGCGTCCATGTGCTCGTCTTTCTCTCTCTTTCTGCTGTCTGTTCTGGGGGAATCCCCCGTCCAGTTCCGATCGCTGTGTTAATCCGCCTTTGTGACCACACAGATGACGAGGAGGAACTAACCGTACCCCATGCTTACAATCCCGTCAATCCCGATGTCGAGGGCTCTGGCAATGGCGATGAAAACGAGTGTCGCGGCGACGCCACATTCACCTGCAGTCGCAGCGGAAGGCGCATCTGCGAGGAGATGCGTTGCGATGGCGTCTCCAACTGTCCCGACGGCGAGGACGAGGATGGCTGCTTTACGACGGGTAAATCGGATCAGATTATACAGGATCATCTTAGTGGTTCACCTTGTGTTTAGCTAACACACATCTCATGTTTTTTTTTGTAAAGTCAGATTTAACATTTTGCGGGGGTGTTTATTTGGAAATTAAATTGTTTTTTTTTTTAATTATTACAAAAGAATTATATATGCATACTAAGAAAACAATTTAAAGTCTGGAAAGTCTAGATCATTAAATAGTAAAGATATCACTTTATATTTTACTTAATGAAACCGGCAGTAAAGAAAGCATACTTTTTGGGATGTTTTAAAAATTATTTTAAACCTCTTAAGCCTCGATTAATCAAGAGTTAATAATAGATATATATTCTTCATAAATATATATGCCAAAGTTTACTGTATTAAATTATTTTATATTACAATTTCAAGTTCCGAAACTTACTAGTAAATATTTAATTTTAAAAGCTTCTCTAAAAAATCCAAAGATTTGAATTCAACAAAATATATAAACACATACTTTTGGCATCAATTTAAAAATGTTTTAAAATCACTGAGACATAAAATATAAAAAAAAGGAAAAAGCTAGAAAACGAAACAACAAAACAAAACAATTTTTGTAATTTTCTTGAAATTTAATTTTTACCTCCGTATATTTTTTTAATGAGAAATTTGTATTAGCAAAATTAGGATATCAGATCTAGGAGTTTATTTACCTTAGAGCATTCGATTGTTTGTTCATTTCCATTTCATTTAAATTTACTTATAGTTTTATATATATTTTTTTGTATGTTTATATATTTATTTTGTATATATTTTTGTTTAATTTTGCCTCAGTTTGCACTGAAGATCAGTTCAAGTGCGACGACCAGTGCCTGTCGCTGTACAAGCGCTGCGATAATGTCATCGATTGTCAGGATCAGACGGACGAGGCCGGTTGTGAGCGGCCTAGGGAACCGGAAATGGCTTATCCTAAACCAGAACCTGAACAAAACATAACGGAAGCCCCCGGTGAGTTATATTTTCTTGATATTATTTTATTATTATTTTTATTTTTGATATGTAATCTTATATTTTTAACCAAGAGAGCCTTTGAGTTACTTTGTTCTTTGTCTTTTTTTTTTTTTTGCCTAAATAGTTGTTGATATGTAGAGGCAGACGATCGATCCTATTCTGGGCTCCGCTGATCTCATTGCTGGAGACGTGCCGTCGCTCCGAGAGCTCTATGCTCTGTAATGGCCAAATAAATTCCGCATATTAATTGGCCCGATAAACGAATATTTCCCCTGAGTGCCGCAAATGTTCACTATGTTCTTTGTGTAATATCTTTTAATTTTATTTATTCGCCTCCTTTGTGAGTGCGTGTGTGTGTGTGTGTTCTTTCAACTTGAATTAAGTTTGCTTTCGGCTGGCATTCAATTGGGTTAAATATTTGATATTCTAATGGATTTCCAATGCATCGGAATGTGGTGTAGAGGGGCACCAGCAGCGCCTTCTGCCACATAATCGAATGCGTTCCATTCCGTTTGGGCATTCCACAACGGCAGTTTGACGCTAATGATCAATATTTCAGTTTATTATTATTATATATTCCAGAAATAAATATGATTGTCCAGAACTTGAAAGCAAGCGTGGATAAATTGTATTATTTCATGGCGAATTTGTCATTAATGATTCAAATTTCTTTGCACAGAAAAGTCTGTTAAAATCAGTATTTAATTATACCATTCCATTCGTTAAATTCTGTGATTTATTTGATATTTATCAGGCGTGTTCCATTCCATGATTCCATAGTTTTAACGGAAATAAAATTGTTGCTATTGAGAATATTTTTTAACTATACAGTTTAAGCAACATTTCGATCACTATTCCATTCTTTCCAAACAATATAAAAAAATGTATCTTAAAAATTAAGATGCGACAATGAAAAGTCAATGTGATTATGATCCATTCCACCGTTTCATGTTGCTAAATAATTACCAAAATTCCCTTCAGCGTTTAATTTTACGGTTTAAAAATAGTTTAAAAACTAAATATTATTCTGCTCCTCCTACTTAAAACATGGCCTTTAATTAACACATATTTTGTTATTTAACCATCGATATGGTTATGTTCCATTCCACCGTTTCACTTTCCTAGACAATTCCCTGGCCTACAATTCATTCAGAATCTGACCCTGAACACACACATTCGGCATCAGCTTATAAAAACCAAATCCAATTTATGTCAAGCTCTTGCTGTGCGAAACAGTACAAAATATTCTACCAAAAAGTGAAATTACAAACCAACTTTAGCCACCGCAGCTCTCGCACTTGTTTCCCCCTCCAAAAAAAAAAAAAAAAACAGACAAGAAGACAAAAAACCAGATTACAATATCCATGAAATATGCCACAAAAGTACGAAACGCAACGAGATAAAAAATATGTTATATAGATGGTGATTTGGGGCCTGACAGCACACACAGCAAGTGTGTGTGTGTTTGTGTGTGTGTCCATGGAGAGTGTGTCGACAGCTAACAGCAAAAACAATTTGCAACAGATTAAAATTACCCCTAAGCGTATTATAAACTTAAATAATCTGCTTGCAGCCAGCAAAAACAACATGGAACCACCCCCGAATCCTGAATCCTGAGTCCTTGTGGCGCTCAGCTTCCCGTGCCGCTCCCGGCTCCCTTTTACTACTTGGGGCGTGTTAAGTGCTGTCAACGAGATTAAATGCAATGTCAGAGGTCGCCCGCGCCACGCACAAAAAAGCAAAAAAAAAAAAAAAATTTGAATAAGGACTCCGCCCGCCACTGCCCAAAAGTTGTGTCCTTGGAAATTTAATGAATTTTCCACACGCTCTTTGACTCTAGGGCAAAGGATAACCAAGAGCTAAAACGGGGTGGCATAAAGTCCAGGGATACGCTGGAATGAGTTGGGATAGTTCTTAAGGTACAACACGATTTTTAGGAATTTTCTTATAAAATTTCAATATAATTTCTTAGGGAAATATATATTTTTTAGATGTTATATAACTCTTCCCTGATAATATCTTAGAACTCTTTGAAATATATATTTTTTTATGGCTTATTCTTGGTAATTTGTAGTAATTTTTTATGAGATTTTCATAATTTTCAGCCATTAGTCAGAGACCTTGAGTCGGATTGTTCAGTTTCGGTTTGGTGTCATTTGGGTTAATGAAGGCAATTCGTGGACTGCAAAGCAGCTATGCTTTTGCTTTTTTCCTGCACTCTTTGGGCTTTTATGCTTTCATCCCAAAGCGGGGCTGTGTTTTGTTACACTCGTAAAAATATTTTTGTATATTTAAGAAAAAATTCGTTCTACAACTAAGAAAGAAAATAAAACTCAGTATAATTCCTAACTGGTTCTAACCTCTCCGGAATGATGTGTGTTTGTGATATTACATTTGTGATATTAAATAGTTACTTTTACTAAAAAAAACTAAAAAAAATATGTTTCTTTTTAAATGTAAGAATTTCTAAAATTTAAGGGCGATTTAAATTAAAAATTTTTTAGAGTGTAGCCGCTATTATATACATTGTAAGGGTGTGCGAGTGTGCATGTCTGTCGTGTTCTGAAATCCGAAACTTGGTTTCGAAAGTGCGTCAATGGAAGCTGTGCACAGCTTGCACTTGAAGCCCGAATTGTGTACAATTCTGTTTTTTGCTTTTCTATTTTTTCTATTTTTTATCATTATGCAAGCGAGTACAACACACAATATGTGTGTTTGTGTTGTGGTTTGGTTGGTTGGGAAATGCCCCCCTTTTTTGTAATTTTGTGTTCAAAACTGAATTTATGGATCGCTCCTGTTCCTGTTCTCCTGCTCCACTGTTTAGTTTAGATTGTGCTTTTGCGGTGGCATTGGCTTCGCTGATTAAATTTGGCCAAGACAACTTGCACTTTTTACCCCTCCCCCCGCTATGGGGCGCTCCCTCAATTTTTGTGCGGGTCAATTAGCAGCTTCAGTTGCCTGAACTGTGCTAAATGGCAGCCACATGAATGTATAACAAAAGTAAATAAAAATGCTACAAAACTAAAAAATTACATAGACAAGGAAAGTGGGCAGCGTCCGTGGAAGGAGTAGCAACAGCAACAACAACAATAACAACTGGGTGGCCACATATGCAAATTGAATTTGCCATTTGCCATTTGGCATTTTCCAGGCAGCCAAAGCCAGCCAACGCTTTTCGCTTTTCGTTTTTCTCTTCTCGCCAAGCGCCAAAAAGGGCGAAAATTAAGCCAAGAAAGACGGGCACAACAAGCAAAAAAAAAAGTAAAGACAAAATATAGAATGGCAGTAAAACGAAATGAGTAGAAAGCACCAAAGATACCCTTTTTAGAAGATAAATCTAAAATAATAATACAAATCACTAATTAAACACTAATTAATTGTATTAATATTTTAAAGGAATTTTCTTTTAAATTATATAT
>JAEIIJ010001985.1:0-20879 GCA_018904815.1 Drosophila ogumai
TACTAAAGATACTCTTTTAATTATTTATAAATTAAATAATTAATTAATTTCCCATATTTTCCTTACAAATCATTCCCTCTGTACTCAAATCTTTCTGGCCAGTTTGATGACAGATCGCGGGTGTTGCCATTTCGCTTGGGCTTGGGCTGGGTTCGGTTTTGGTAATTAACCACACACTGACCTTCCTCATTGCAGTTGGTAGTCGCTTCGCGGTAGTTGGTAGTCAGCAGTTGGCAGTTGGCAATACTTGTGTTTTTGGCACCTTTTCCGCAGCCAGTTCCAGCCGGCAGGCCACTTAGTAAGTGGCTTGTGCAAACAATCATAACCGTTCAGCTCGTCAGTAGCTCATTGTGTTCTTAGATAAGTTTGAAGTTGTTCTTTTTTTGTCTATTTTTTCCCTAAAAACTTTTATTTTTGTTCTTTTTCTTTGAGGTATTTAACGCCTTCGTTAAAAGTGGGTTAAAGTCTTTAAACGTTTTTAATGGTCTTTGTTTTTATTCCTAATTTTGTCTTTCTAATTTTACATGGAATTTAGGGATGTAGCTAAAGGGGAAAGTATAGAACTAATGCGAAATATGTCATGGTTTAAATATTTTGTAATATTGTTAGTTATAGTTGAGAAAAGTAAATAAATACATAAACAAGTGGGTCAAGTTCTAAGCCATAGAATACCTATGACTTTGTATGACATTTAAATGTTTAAAAATAATTATCAATAATCTAGGCATGCCTCAGCATAATGATTTTGAAAAACACAATTATATTTAAGTTAAATTTCTAAAGATACTCATATCTTTTATCATTATTAAACCATAATTCATTTATTTATCCCCAACAATTTGCATTGTACTTAGCCAAAAAGTATTTCAAATATTTGCCAACACACCTGGATATTATTTTTTGTTGCAGAAACTGTGCAACTTTAAGCGGCTTGTTTACGTGGCAGCCGCCACGTCACAGCCATAAAATATCCACACAATATCATATAAATGTATATATAGAGGCTCTAGCAGGCGGCCAAGGCAAGGTGGAAGCCAAATTGAAACGGCAGCTAGCCGGGCTAGTTAGCCCGGCTGTCAATCCCTCATGGACTAAAGACTTAACTATTTGACAAATAGCCCAGGTGCCAGCGAAAAAATCTACATAAATTCTCACCTATTGCAACAAGCCGATCGCTGGGAGCTGGGAAAAGTCTCGCAAGATATTTGTTTTCTGATTTTATTTTTGATGTTTTTTTTTTTTTGGGTTTTCGGTGTTTTTTGAAAGTGCCAACTACTCGACATTTTTGCTTTCGAACTTCCAGACTTTCAAAAAAACCCTAAAAGTTCGTGTCTCGCTGACCATCTTCTCTTTTGTTGGCCGAATAGGCTTGGGCTTTTAATGATTCTTTGCCTTTTCTTTTGAACACCTTTTTGTGTTCAACTTTTCATTTTCAATCAGGCCTGTCAAATTTGTCAAGCTCGACGAGTTTTCAAGTGGTAGAAGATGAAGAAGAAGGTGGAAATGGTGGAAAAGCCGCAGTGAAAAATTACAAAAATGCATTCGAAGATGCGCGCTCCCTCCTCTAATCAATGGCATCTAATTAAATGGCGTTGATTGTTGTTGCCACTTTGACAAATTGTCGGCTGTTTATTTGTCGGCCCTTTGGCTTTTAATGCGTTTTTGATTGGGTCGAGTCGGCTTAGGGGGGTTCGGGCCATCTTCGAGCCTGGCTCTGTAGGTGTGAGGCCTTTTGATTTATTCGCTTCCTAATCAGATAAAGTAAAAAGCTTTCAGTTTGAGTTATATGCTGCCTGGTTAACCGTTATCAAGTTTAGAGCGTTACGAGCCATATTTTTGGTTTTGTTTTTTTTTTTATTTTGCCAAAACGGAAATCCAGTTTAAGCGGCTTAGAAAGACAATATATGTGGTTAAGTGGAGCAAAATGAGATTAGCTTGGAGTTTGGTTAAGAAATTATGGAAGAGAGTTATTGATTTTGAGATTGGAATAACTATAAATTCAGTTTCTTGAGGGTTAAGCATTAATCTTGATTATTAAGATATTTTTTATTTATGAACCAGAGTTGTAACTTTCTAAGGGCATTCATTTAAATTTTAACCCAAAATAAAATATATTTTTTAAGAAATTTCCAGAAGCAAAACTCCCCCAAAATGAAACAAGCTGAAAAACCTTAGTTTAACCCAAACTTAAACATTTTCTAAGACATTCTTATGCAATTTATAAGCTAATCAAGTAGTGATCAGCGCTCAAGCATACTATATATACTATAAAATCAAGCTCAATCTGGGAAACTGAGTCCCAGAGTCGGCCGGTTGAGGTGTCAATATTCCGTTCTATTGACGCCCTCAAACAAAAAACCGAAAAAAACTATACAAAAAAATTAAGGAAAAAAAACTTGTCCCCGGTCACAGGTTCGATTTGGATCCAATAGATCGATGTTTTGTTGTTTGCCGCCTGAGAACCGAGAGCCGAGAACTTGATTGGCCCGATCAATTTGATGATGCCTATGATGACTTCATGGCAACCAGTCAATCAGCGGGGTCTACAGTCTGATTTGAATAACCAAAGAATATTTTTAAATAATTTCCCATGCGCCAATATTATTATTTACCAAAAATTTTATGATTTTTCTAATAAAAAGAAAATGCCGCGGGCAGGAGCAACGCCTGGGAAAATGTCAAAATGTTTTGTCAGTGGTGCTTCGTAGGAATTCGCTGAATATTTTCCCCCTGAAAACATAAAGTTTGAAAATTATGCTTTGCCATAAATTATGTTTTTTTTGGGGAAAATGCACGAAATTAGCATAAAACCCTTGACTCACCCACGACCGACTGCTGAGCGGTCTTCGGAGCTGTTGTTGATGTTGATGTTTTCCCGCGATCCAGTTAGAAAGTAGTAAAAGTTCGTTAACCAGAATCTTTAGCCGGACTTGAAGTAAAAATGTAAATTTCCCAAATGCATTTTTGTTGTGGCTGTCAATGGGTTAACCTCTGTGCATGTCGGACATGATTTTAAATGATTTGTAAGCTGTTGGTGATGGTGATCGGTGATCTAATGAGGTTTAATGGGTGTTTTGTTTACGTTTGCTGGGTATATATTTAGGTATTTGTGTAGAGTATATATTATTATTTTATAATTATTTAAAACTTCATAAAATTTATTTTATTTTATTACTGTATATATTTTCTATTCAAAACTTTGTTAAAACATATTCTTATATTTTTCGTTGCATCTCTAACATAGAAACCTGTACACGTCTTGGTAAGAAATACCACCCAGGACCTGACCCAACCCGAAACCGTAGCCCAGCCCAAAACACCCTTATCCCTTATCAGCGTGGCCAATTACAAGTAAAAAAGTAAAGTGCCAGATAAAACACTTCTACCTTAAGATAAACACTCACGCACAACACCCCAGTTAGACCCGGGAAACTGTTGCAAAAAAAATCTACAAAAAAAAGAAAGAGCTGGGACAAAGGCAAAGCGACAGCGATAACAGGAACAGGAACGGGCCAGGTAGGGGATCTCTGGCCCAGAGTCTAGGCCCAAATGTCCAACGAATTGACAATTTATGTGACACGGGCCCGTGCATAATTGCGGCCTTTTTGGCATTTTGCAACTGCTGCCAGCAACTGGGCCAGGTAACAAGGGTAATAGGTATGTAATTTTTCCTGGTAAAACTTAATTTCATTGATGTCCTTGCCGATCGTGCCTCGTCGTGTGCCTCCTCCAGAGGTCGGTCGAATATCAAAGGATAAAACCAAATAGTTTTCGAGTGATTTATATGTCCATTGATAGACACAGAATCGGATTTTTATAGACTACCAGCAATTAACAGCTGCCTGGCACTTCCGTTTTGGGATAAAGATTGGACTTCAGAGTGATCTATGGCTACAATTACGACTCTTTCGGCTCTAGCGCCAAGGTCTTTCGTTTGATTGATTTGTAAACTCTATTGTAGAGGGATGTGCCGCCATAAAGACATAATCCCCGATCGGAAGAGACCTCTCCACGTGAGCCCAGTCCTCGAGTATTATTGCCGCCGGACACTAAACTTCAGAATTCTATATGGCTCAGCTTTTAGTACAACGATAAGACAGCAGTTAGCCATTGAAGGCAGTTTTAACTGGTTTTCTACGCCGTTATTTATCTATAAAAAGTCGATTCCACGAACACCACCATAAAAGAAGTCCCACAACCTCTGATCTTTCTGGTGGCTTCCTTAGTCACCTGAATTGATTAGTGATAATTGTACTATTTATAGTGTGCAAATTCCGGGAAAGACATTTATGATTGGGGAACCTGGAAGTTCTTTAAACGAACTTACATAAGCACTTAAACTTGAACTTGAATTTGAACTTGGTGCAGTTTGACAAGTGCATTCAAACAATTTGTATTTGTTGAAGGGATTTCCCAGTCTTGGAAATCGAACTACGTTGTAAAATTGAAATAAAATGCAGCTGCGACAAATTGTTCAGTTTGCTTTTAAGTACAATTTGTACCTATGATATTACTCTTAAAATAAATGATATATATATGATGCAATATTTTAGCTGCAGAGAATCATATTAACATTTAAAACTGCTAGAATCAAGTGAAAATTATAGAACAAAATGATATTCTTTTATCACAGAATTTATATTAATTCTTGGTCATATCATATATAATTTTCTATAATTAAAACAATCACAATTTTAATTTAAAAGGTATATTAAAAAATCCATGCAATAATTTTAAAGACAGATAGTAACTTTGACTTAAAGACTCTGCTTTCGATAACCATTTGGTGGTCACTTCCTATTTTCGCACCTGACCCAAAAACTACCTCCCCAAAAATGAGTTATTTATGGGCCACTATATTCCAACGAAAGTGCCGCGTAACGTTGACGAAACGCATTTGCCAAAATACATATCTGGATATGCGATAACTTGGCCTTGACCTAGCACCACAAAATCCAATCTATATGGAGACTAGAGAGGAGTGACCACGGCAACAGGAGCGTGTCGTGGCCCATCGATACGATTCGATTGCTAAGGCTAAAGGTATTTACGATTCCCAGACGATAAACCAGAAAGCCAAATAAAAAGAAAGAGGTGGCCTGAAGAGGAGGCCTGTTGTGGGCCAATAAATTGGCCAAGTTCTCGGTTTGCGTAACAAGCCCCCCGCCTCAGCAGTCCCAGGAATTTATTTTAGCCCAATTGCGACTTAATGACCGGTCGTTGAGAGTGATGTCACCCCTTCTGCCCCTGATAAACCCAATTAGCCGATTGAATTTCTTTTTTTTTCGAATGGTTTAGCGCCGTCTGTAGTGGAAAAATTACTAGATTCTTCTCGCAGTAGGTAAGAGTGCCCCTAAATGGTACCCACAATGGAAAAATTGACCAAAAAGCGATTGCCCAAGGTCCCCTAGGTGACGGAATCGAATCAAATTTGGACGATTGACCACTCGAGTGTATAGAAAGTACATGACGCCATGCCAAGCGATTACTTTCGAGAGATCCATAAACTAAGGGATTTTCAGTTTTCGATATTTTGGTTTGCTATAATAAATATCGCGTGACTCGAACGACGAAAACGTGATCGACCGAAAGCCCACGATAAACTCTATTGGGTATATAAAAAGAATACCATAAAAATTGAGGCAGACATCCATAAAAAAGTCTTGGCTAAAATTGTAAACAAAAACATATATAAAACGCAAGATTAGGGAGTTTTTACATAGCTTATCGAAGGTTTATTAAAAGGTATAAATAAGACTATAAATGGATAAAGCTAATTATTGTCAACAAATATGACCATAAATAATCAAGGTAAATTTAAAAATGTTCAAGGATTTATTTTGAATTTTTTAAAGGGTATTTACCTTGCTGGGTTTCAGTTTAAAGATATATCTTAAAATTGTCAACAAATAAAATCATAAATAATCAAGGTAAATTTTAAAATGTTGAAAAATTCGTTTTAAAATTTTGTTAAAGGGTATTTCCCTTCCTGGTTTTCAGTTCGAAATATTTTTATGGCTTAAAAAACTCTTCAAGTGTCCGATAAATATTTATTTATAAAAAAACAGGCACACCTGGCTTTTATCTTTTATTTTTGTTTTTGGGGTTTATTTCCTCTTCCTAAGACCCCTGCCTGTAATACCCTGTTGACAACCTCGAGACCGCCCTAAGATCACAGAGGCTTTCCCTCTCACTCGATATATTCAGTGCTTAGTAAAGATATAGTATGGTTCCATATATAGCAGTTGCCCCAGTATCGTGTGCACTTCGATATATGTAAACCCGGTGAGAAGGTTTACAAGTTGTTTACGGTCTGCGAAAAGGGGCTTAAATGTGGGACCCTGGGCCGATCGATTGTTGGCTCTTAATGCCGCCTTGGTCTAGAGGAGTAAATGCCACAAACGAGCCGCTCTTGACCAATTGCACCGCCAGATACAGATACAGATACAGATACGAGCGGGGGGCTTTGTAGTAGGTCACGGTTGTAGGAAACGCTATATAGTAGTAGTAGCTCCTCCAACTTCTGGTTATCGCCCGCCGATAATTGGTTGTGCCAAGTGCGAAATAAAAAATGAAATATATGAAATATCGAAGCAGGTTTCAGGTTCTTCTCGCGGCGACCCGATAACCGAATCGAAAAGTGTAAACATCCGCACTCGACGCGTGATCACTGATCACAGATCACATTTGGCCGGTGATAGTGGGGCCTGAAATTTCCCCGCCCCAACATTCCATACAATCTCCCGATAAGCCACGAAATATATATATATATATTTGTATATATCTTTCCATCTGAAAGGAAATGCCTTGAAGGTACCAATATTGCTGGCCATTTGACTGATTAGGCCGCCGTTAACTTTGGCAACTCTTTGGCATATTTGTAATGTGATTTCATGAGCCAACTTTCCTTTTCCCAGAATGTCCTTATCGTTGAGGAATTTATTGATAGCGGGACTGAGACATAAATTCGATTTATAGGGAATTCCAGATGCGTAAGAAGGAACGGAAGTGCCTTAAATTCCGGCGACTACGAGTCCTAAAGCTTAGAGTTAGTTTGATAACTTCTTGACTCCAAATTATAGATATGTTTTTCCCCTTTAAGTTTAGACATTTCTCATCAATAACTTACTTCCCGCTATAATCAATGATTCAATTTCATTTTTAACACTCAAAATTAACAAGTATTTCCTTCCTTCAATTATAAAATCTATTTCTGACCAAGTTTCCGGTGAGATTATTTGCCCCAATTTTCGCATACTTCAAATGTCACAATCTTTACGATCGTTTCCTCTGGGATTTTTGAAATTATTTGCTTATAAAAGTTTTTTTTTTTTTAAGTGTGAATCAAATTTACTAGCTTCATTAATTTGTCATTAAATAATATATATTTTTTCAAGTGTGATTCAATTTTAATAGCTTGCTTAATTGCTAATTTCCTTCTCGAAAATGTTTAAAAAATTCCTTAGCTTATGAACAATTTCCTTCCGCTCCATTGGTCACATTTTACACTTTTAAAATCCAAACTCAAGCCCCTAATGAAGCAGAAATGCAAAAAAATATTTGACACAAAAGGAAGGAAAAACGCCGAGTCACGGGACAAATCCTGTTCCAGAAAATCGCCGGCGGCTGCCAAAGAAAGGTGAAAGGTGAGGGGTTGACTTGTAGCCAGACGTCGACAGGACATTTGTGGCCTTTCTCTCTCGTCCATTCTGTTGCGTCATGTTAAATAAAAGCCCGCCGAAACAGGACATTGGACATGGACCTGGGACATGGCTTCCGGTTAACGTCAACAAAGGATCTTGCCCCGCAGCAGTTGCGGTTTTTCAATTGCATAGACAGGAACTCAACCCTGACCGCAACGCGCGCTTTGGAAATGAATACACAACACACAGGGAGTAAGGGGAGGAGGAGGAGTTGCCCCCGGGGCCAGTTGCAGTCTTTGGAATGCGGCTATATCTCAGAAAATATATATATTCCAACCAAGCCCCGGCTGTGAGGAAGTCGCTTGCTTGGCCTTCCTGTCCAGCCGAGTGACACCAATATTTAGAAGAAGTCAACGACAACTTGATGTCTGGGTTTATTACAGGGGAGCTTGGCTACAAGGGAGATGGTCTTCTAACGGGATAGGTAGTTTTATATATTGGGATTTTGAATTATGTTTTATATTTTATTTTATGAAGAGAATTATTGATCTGCTGACATGGAAGGTAAGGTTATTTATAGGGGTTTTAAATTATTTTTTACATTTTATCTTATAAAGAACATTTTAAAAATATTTTTTCAAGGCTCTAATTAATATTTCTCTTAATTATTTAAACAATTTAGGAGCTGATTTGGTACTTTGACCCGTATTGATGACGCTGCAATGTCAGCTACGTTCGCATTCCGCACCCAAGAGGGGCCAAAGTTTGGACTGTCCTAAATTAACATCTGTGTGCTAATTGCCTGCTCAAATAGTTGACTCGTTTCATTAGCTCTTCGGGCTTCGAGTTGAGCTGAGTTTTTGGCCGGGCTTCGGTTCTGCCAAGGGCTCCCACCTGACGTTGGTATTTTATTTTTTTTTAATTGCCGCACCTGCATCGCGTGTCCATAAACAAAAACAAAAGGCCGCAAGAGCAAATAAGTGTCAGGCCCATTGTCAGATGTGTGTCAATGATATAGTACATATATTCGTACGAGTACGAGGCAAATGGACTATACGTTAGCCTTGGACGCATTTATCCTTAAATTCAGAGTAGCAACCGGTAACACATGCAATCGTGCAATTCCAGGAAGGATTCAATCGGGCACAGGTCCCCAAATATCAATTAAGGCAATGTAGGGGAGCATAAATAACGCAATGAAATCATACAAAGACAGAAGGAACTAGATTTTGTATTTTTATAGGTCAGGGTTCTTTAATAAAAAATTCAAAATTTATTGTAGACTTTATATTAATTAATTTATGATTACTAAATAAACCCAGAATATTTAAAAATATTTCTAAGACATAATCCCATCTAAAATTCCCCATAAAACCTCTTTGATAGAATTATTTTTACACGATTATATGACTGCTCAATCCCCACTTAACCTCCAATCAATGACATTTATATAGCCAAACCGATTATTCACATATCACTCCCTCCCTGAACCCCTCTGACCCCCCACTCAATATCTAATTTGGAATGTTTCGAGAAAAAAATCTGCATAAATTAGTTGGGTAAATAATTTTGCAGTTGATGATGCGCCGCAACAATTTGAAATAAATTAAGTCGGGAGCGAGCGAGATGGTGGAGTTTTCAGGGGGATATGTAGCCTCTATCAAGTGACGCTAATGGCCACAACAAACAAACCAAACGATGCAACTTGATGGCCACTGATGATAGTCGATAGTTGCAGGGCCAAAGCCACTGAGTGGCGGCAGCAACAAATTGATCAATTCATAAATAATGAAAACGTTTAGACGAAGAAAGTGTTGACGTGGGGGGTTAGAGGGCTGGAGAAGGGGTAGAGGGGGTTGGGGTGGTTTCAGGGGGTTCAGGGAGTCGTACGGGGGGGCTGATGTGTAACCAGCAACGCGTTCACAACTCCACTAACGTCAATTTTAATCGATGCTGATAGGCAGGCCAGTTGCACCGACAGAAATTGGGGTCTAGGAAATGGAATTTTATTTCACTAAAATTATAAAGAATTTATCTTAAATCTTTTAATAACTAGTTTAAAGATTTTAATGCAAAAATCTATGGTGGTCTTGCTCTAAAATATTTAAAGTAATATTTATATAATTATATAAAATATCAATTAAATGGCTTTCTATATAAATACCTTTATATAAATATCATTCTAATCTTTTAGATTATATTTAAAAGGGTGTCTTAAATTTCTCTCAGTGCAACGCACGATTGGTCAACTGTTGCGGGACTTGATCGAGATCTGGATCCCAGACCCCCCCGATGTAGATCGCGACACATGAAGTGAAGAGTTTTGCACTTGCGTTGGCGATTGTCACGATCGATGATGGTAAAGGCAATGGCGATGGCGACGCCGTTCCTGTCCCTGCCGCCAGAAATAAATATTCAAATAAGAAATCAAGTTGCCGCTCCCCTTACCCTGACAAAACCAATACTGCCACCATCGATGATGGCCACTTGCATCCGCAATCGGCTGAGGTTGAGGCCGGGGCTGAGGTTGCCCTGCTGATGTTGCTCTGCTGGGACATTGTCGCCGCTGTCAGCGTTTGTCAAATGAATGCACCGCAGAAGCCAATGGACAGCGGCTTCATGGGTGGGCTGGGACTTGGACTTGGACTTGGACTTGGACTCGAACTCCGACTACAACTCCAACTGGTGGCGTTGACAGACTCCCCCTCTCTGGCTCGATAACGACCATGAAGCGACCGGATAAGGCGTTTTCTGCATTACTTTGTTCATTGGAATTTTTTCTGATGCCACAACTCCTGCTCCTGCTACTCCAGCTACTCCATCTGCTGCTGCTGGTAGAAATTAGAAAAACGCCCATGAAATGGAATTCTTTGGACGGCTTTGGCACAGCATGTGGCCAACCGTCGAGCCGGTGGCTTCCAATTTAAAACATTTTACCCGATTTGGCGCCTAATTTGGTGCAAAATTTGATTTGCAAGGCGGCATTGCTCGCCTTTTAGAAAGTAATTGTCGCGTGGGTGTTTTTTCTTTCTCCACTGCAACCGAATGTGGCTTGAATAAATGGTCATTTGATTGCCGAACCAGTTTGGGCAGCACGGGGAGAAAATTTTAGACAAATAAATAAGAAATTAAATCAAATATAAGTTAAAATTGTATACTTAAAATATTGTTTCTATTTCCACAAATATTTTCTTTCAGTGCCCGCGTTACACATCCAACAGTCAAGTACTTCTTTTTGATTATTCCGCAAAATAGTTGAGTCCATATTTGAGCATGTCATGGCTTTCTTTGAGGAGGCCAACAGCGAAATGCCTAAGTGGGTCATCATGATTCTGTAGAGCTAGTGCGTCGCACTAACGATCCTTCAGGGAGGAAGAGGCTGGCTAAATCAAGTGCGTGCCCGCCATAAATCAAATCCCGGGCAAAGGATATCGTCCTCTGCCTCCTCCACCTCCTGATTGAGGGCCCTGCCAGATCCCTGCCGATGTCCGACTACTAATAAGTAAAATGAAAAATGCGCCACGCCTCCGGGCCACTTAATTGTTGGCAAACAAAATGAATGCATAATTAGTTTGCTCCCCAAAGATGGCCCTGGCATGAGGTTGGTTATTTATGTCGGCCCAGACCCGTTCCCAGTCTTGTCTTCCCTTTACTCTACATATATTTGTATGCATATTATGAATATTGCTGGCCCGAGTTAAATGCATTTTTAATAATTTCATTAGGGCCACGTCGGTCGTCGGTCAGCCGATATGCCATAATTTTAATGATCGCTTTATAGAGACATTGGCCAGTTGGGAAAGAGGGACTGAGGCTGCGACTGAGAACCCTAGATACTTTCCCATCCGATAAGAGCGTGGAAAATTTATTCGTTCGTTTGGCAGTGCCGTTTACCGTTGGATCTATCTCACTCACCAGGCTTTTCTTTCATTCCAGCAAAGGGTTCTTTGATAGCTTAATTGGAATTTATACTATCATCGCTTTGATCAATGTGTCTGGTGGATTCTTCTCTCTCTCTGAGTTGAATGATAGAAATCTTGGCTGAGACCAGAACTTGAACCGCATAAATAACATTGAATAATTTATGCGGCTTAAATAAGCTGAGCTTTTTCATTTTGTTGGGAGGAAAAAGTGTTTGGAACTGTTTTCTTTGTTAAAGAAAATATTCTAGAAATTTTGAAAAGGCATAAAGAATTTATTTATTATTGTTTAAAATAAGTTTTTTTAGATACTATTCATTAGAAAGTAATTGCTTAACCAGTTACCCAAACAACAAATACATATTTATTTTATTAACCCATGTATGTAACATATTTTATATTTCCTTAAGACATACAATATTTTATACTCAAGTCCCCACCATTATTGTAAATTATAAAACCATTCCAAAAACATATAGTGGCTATTAGCAGCTTCTAATATTCCTAATGACTTGACAACTTCTGGCAGGGTCTGGCTCCTGGTGCACCTTCCTTCCTCCAACGATTATGGTTATATCCATTCCATCTATATCAAGTTGGAGAGGGTGAGGAGAGGGCCCTTATCGTCGGCATCGCATCTCTTAGAGATCCTTGCCCAGCGATAAGCAAACTCTGGAAATCAATTTTGCTGCGTTGTTGTACTTAATTAAAAACTAAGGGAACAGAAGAGCAGGTCTCGAAGGAGAGGGCCCAAAGGAATTCCTTTGCATATGGGTTCCTTTTGTGGCTGAAAACTTAATTTGCCAGATGCCCTGAGTCCAAGACGATAAGCGAGCTCAATTAGCAGCCAAAGGCACCTGTTGGATCCCATTCCTATCACACAAAAAAAGAAGAAGAAGGCACTCCTCTACCTGTTTGGCCTGGGAATTCCTTAACTAATTTCCCTCTATTTCTCTATATATTTGCCGCCTCTGATAAATCAAAATTCCTTGGCCAGGGCACTGTGTGCGGTCCAGCCAATCAATGAAATTCGTTTCTTTTTTCCTTTTGTTTTTCTTTTTTCTCTTTTTATTTTTTATTGTTAGTTTCCCTTTTGTGAAGGACTCATTTGGCTTGGCTATTAATCACCTTTTGGCTCAATATATTATTTAGTATTATTTATTTCGTGACTTGTTTGCTGGCCATATATCAAAACACTAACCCAAATCATAACTTCAATTGTTGCCCAGGGCGATGGGAAAATCCATTGCGGGGAAAACCAACAGGGAAAAGCCCAGGGAAAACCCTATGAAATTATTGTTGTGGCTAAACTAATGAGTCTTTGAACACACAAGTTCCAATTATTCCTAGAAGAAGGATCGACGTTTAGGTTTCATGAATGTTTGTAAACATGTCCATGTTAATAATTTATAACAATTGTTTAGGGTTTGATTTATTAAGATAGCTCTTTAAATATTAAAAAAAGAGTCATTAAATTTTATTAAATATAAATTTTCGACCAGACCTTCACCTCAACTGAAAAGAATTCCTAATGAGACCCATTTTACGAAACTTGGCAGATTCTTGGTTTCCCAAGGTTGACACTGGGGGAAATTGCCACTAAATCACAAGAAAATTGTACATGCAAAGTGCCCCGTAAGTATGCAACTTTCTCTTGTCCGGCCTGCGGCCTGGAAATTCCAGTGAAAATGCGGAAAATGTATAAGGCGGAAGGAAAAGGTGGCAGAGATTTATTATGGCACACGGGCCCCATTAGCAAATAATTTCTCCTAAGGCCAAGGTGAATTTAAATCAATTTTAAATAGCAACTGAAATCGGGGGCGTGGCGAAATGGCTTTGCCGCCTTCATAATTTAGCATGCAATTTTTTTGGGCCATAATTTATTGTCGTGTGTCCTTTTACCTGGATTGCACACGCACCCTGGCACACTTTCACCTTTCCCTCCTCCGGCCTTTACCGCAATTTGCCGCCTTAATGCAGTTTTCCCTTTTGCCCCGCATTGTCTCCGGCTCTAATTTGTGTGGCATTGTTGCAGGAAAACCAGCTGGTGCTGTATATATCCTTGGCACGGGTCCAAAATAGCACGCTTTCCCAATTGATCTGCCTTTATTATTATATATATGTATGTATTTTTGAGGGGGCGTGTGCGGTGCTTTTAATTGCAGTGCAGCTGCGGCTGCTCTTCTTTCTGCATTTTTCTGGGTAAATCCAATGATTCAACTTTTGGGTGAGTCACTCAAAATCAAAATAATGGCCCGCATTTCCAACTAAAAATCATCAATGAAACTATATTTACATATCTTAGAGAAACGCAGAGAGACCAAGAGAGGACGAGTGAAGGGAGAACATTTATTCTTTATCTCAAGGCGCCGTTTGAAGTTCATTTTAAACGCATTACCTGCCAATCGACTGAGAAAATGTGGTTCATTACAGATAAATAAATTTCTATAGAATATTTTAAAAAAGTAATTACTTAAATAATGATATAATAATTTATTGCATTTTTTCAGTCAGTTTTTGAAGGGATCTTAAAAGTCTAGATACTTTTTAAGGTCTACAAGTCCTATAAAAGTCATAAAACCAATATAAAATATATAATAATATAAACATGGAATAACATACTTAAGTTTAAGAATTTAAATATTTAAAAAATAATATTTTTCATTTCCTATATATATTTATATTTTTAATATACAACATTGTACATTTTCAAGTCTTTATTCTCAGTGCTGGTCATCTCAAAACCCAACATCTTCCTCTTCTAGATCTTGCACTAACGGACGCCAAAAACATTTAGTCAACAACTGGCTCTGGTTTTGTGTGTGTGTTTTGTTTTTTTTTGGACCTGGATCCACGGCCTTATCGCTGGCATTGTGAAACCACTTGAGACTACGGACAATTAAGATGGGGAAGACGTAGAAATCGGGGGACATATAAGGGAGAATTTTCGTCGGGTAAAATGTCTGGGCTGCCTTATTTCTGGCACGGGCTAGATTTTGTGTAAGTTTCATGGCGATTTCCACAATAAATTATTCGATAAGCCATTAAAACTCAATTGATTCCACGAATTTGCATTTATAGTGGGTTTTTATTTTGATGCAATGCCATTTTGGGTTTTTTTTATTGATAAATGTATTGATTTTTTATAAAATTTCTTCCATTCCATTTACTTAAGTTATCAAGGTCAAAAATCATTTTCAAAATAATTCCACCCCACTTTATTTATTTGCCTTTACTTGAAATATTTCAATAATTTTAACTTTATCCCTAAAAATAACTCCTCGAGTATTCTAAATTTAAGCCCAGAGTTCACTTGTTGAAGTTGCTGCCATTAAGCCCGAGTATTTACGGACTGAAGCACACCCTCGGGACAAGTGTCTCGCAACTCGTACTTCATAAAACCGAAAAAAATAGAAAAAAACTTCGCTTATTGATTTCCTGGCAGGGTCCCAGCCCCGTCAAAAGCCATTCAACTAATTGGATCCTTAGCGCCTGACACGTTTCGGCCATTGACAAGTGCGCGTTGCCAATAAAGGAAAATAAATGACTGGCAATTAGACAATTGTCGAATGCAATGGCACTTTCGATTTGTCTGTCAAACGCACGTGACTTTCGCTTGGAGAGCATATATGCCATTTTTCATATATCATATCATATTTTCAGATTTTCTTATTCCTGGATTTTTGTATTTTTTATTATTTCCTTTTTTTATGGAGCTGTCAGTTTAGGCAAACGGAATTGGGAATTCGGAAATCGCAGTCACGTGCTGCAGTTGCCAATGTTTGGGTTTCGGTTTCATTTGTCACAAAGGGATATAAGGATACTTCTCCCTGTGTGTTCCCCTTTCTCCTCTGTCATAATTCATATGAAATTTATGTCAGTTTATTTTTTGCCCCTTGTGAAAAGGTGTCCTGGCTTATTGAATACGCCAGGATTAAGTGACATTTGTGATTTTGACATGTGAAGCAGGAAAATAAAAAAAACTAGAAAAGGTGATATAAGATAAAGGGAGTTTGGGCTACAAACCAGCAGGAAAACTTTTCACTTTACCAACTAAAAGTTATCCTTAAGCTACTTTCACTATCTCAGAGATAACAATGGAATTTTCCTGGAGTTTTCCTTTCGAAAACTTTGCTTTTATGTGGGGTAAAAAGGTGACTGATAAATGATTTATCTCACAACTTCTGCAAATTGTTCGAGGACTAACTTAAACAGCAATCTAAAATCCTCTTTCCAACTTAAAGCAAGTCAATGATAAGCGTATAACTTCAAGAAAACTGTGGAGTTTATCAAATCACAACACACATGACTGTCAGGACCAGGTTTTCTTTCCTTTGTTAAAAAGAAAACTCCACCCACTTGAAATGGAATGAAAATTTATTCACACACCCTTGTTAAATTTTCACACACAATGATTTTTCCTTACGCTCGCATTAACATTTTCACTTTAAGGAGCTTGGGGAAAATGTTCAGCTTTTTCTGCTGGTTGCAATTTCCCTTTCTTTTCAGAGAGTGTGAGCTGAGCTCCTTGGGGTGCCATAATTCAATGAAGTTTTCAGCAAGTTTTTGTGCAGCACATGCAACTCTTAGGTTCTTTCGCCACAAATGTTGCCAGCTATAATATTTTCCCCTTTCCTATTTACAGACATTTTGCAGCGTCTCTTGGCTTTGGGTTTTCCCTGAGTTTTTCCTCAGGCAAATGCGTCGCCATGAAATTTTAATCAAGTTCTGGCTTCCGTTATGACTATTTTGTCCTTCGTTTTGCATACAAAATAGCAGACATGTCTGCCGCGTCGCATTTCCGCTTTTCCGAAGGGGGAGAAAATTGTGGGGAAAACTGTGGGTGTTCGCCAATGTGGAGCTTAAAATAAGGTGTAAAGAGCACCTAGCTTTGTGGCTGTATTTTTTTGGAAAGTTCTTTCGAAGGGTCAATGAACTTTTTAGGGGAATTTAAGACAGCTAAAGACTTTGATGATATTTAATGTAATTGTTGAGGGTTGATATTGTAATATATTTTAACCTTTAAAACCTAATTACATCCACAACATTTAATTAATATGTTGAGAAAAATATTTAAATTGTAATTTTTTATCTCTTATGAACTGCCTTAAACATCAATAAAATGTCTAATAATTATTTATTCCAGTTCATTGATCGATATAGGTATCATATAATTACTTTTCACAATGTTGTAACACCAACAATCGATTAATTGTCATTGCCTAATAAGTTGAACTGATATGAGTTAACAATTAATCGCATTGTTTTGCTTGCGCTTCTCGAAAACAAAACGGCAAATATCAGTTAATGAAACGTAAGTCCCCCACTAATCTATTAAGTAATTCCAAGGGTTTAACAAAGTTGTGCCATAACTATATAGTACTTTCAACTGCGACAGCAGAAAACGCTCTGCAAACACACTAGCGATGATGATATAAGTTCTCCATTACCAAAAGCAGATGTATCATTTCAAATACGATGTAAAATTCCTTGAACTTCTAGTCCCTCTTAATACATCCTTTTGTCCCTTTTGAAATCGTTTAATTAGGTTTCCAAAAAAAGAACCCAAATATTTCGCCTGATGTGCAAACTTTTTGGGCAGCAAATTGGCTGCGGGTACACCACCAGTAATTGAAAGCAAATCCAGCCAGGGACCCAAATCACGAAGGTCTCATAAATAATACAATGCCAAAAGGGATAAGCGACGAAATGCCAGGATGATGCCAGCAACCAGATAATTGCCGGCAATCAAAGTTTATTGAAACGTGACACACAGGGCCAGGAGCCAAAGATTTCAATGATATTTATCCTCCAGCTCACTCCCACAGCATCTGTAGGGAGTAGGGGGTCTGGAGGCCCTTTGTCCACCCACCCAAAGCGACCTCAATTCCTGCCCCGTCTGCCAGACACCGCGTCGCCTACGCCAAAGCGAAAAAGAAAAACTTTTCATCGTCCTGCAAACACGAGAAAAAGTTGCCGAAATTCTGTGAATGAATGTGGCAGAACAGAAATAAGTTTATCCCCGGACAAAAGTTGTATTTTTAGCAGTCAGACGAGACGTGGGGGAAGGCATCGAAATAAATCTGTCAGCTGGCGACAAAGTTGTGTCATCTTTATACCCTAAATTAGGGTATAGTTGGATACAATAATAACGATATAATGGTTTTATATTGTTTAGTTTCGGATTAAAAAAATTGGAATAAAGGAAGTTCTTGAAGAAATATAGAACTGCTTACGGAACCTATTGAAAACTCAAGAATTTTATGTGTGTTTTTAATTTAGTTCATAATTTTCCTTGAAATATAATTATGAATCTATAATAAAAGCTGCTTTATATTAATTTTAAAGACTTAATCTGATGAAGCCTTAAGAATCTATAATATTTCTTAGAATATTCCTTGGGAAACCTAATAATTCCTAGCTTTCCAAGTCAAACAAAGGAGTCCTGGTATATTCTGTGCACTAACTTTTTGCCTTTGAAAATAGATTATCACCATGAATAGAAGCGTCGAAACGGGGCCCGGATACGATAGACCGATCACGAGCTACTCGCCGGAGGGCAGGGTCCTGCAGGTCGAATACGCCACCTTGGCCGTGGCCAATAGCTTCACCATAATCGGAATGCGGGGCAAGGACTCCGTGGTGCTGGCCGTAGACAAGATCATCAAGAGCTCGCTGTACGAGCCGGACGCCGACGGACGCATCGTTACCCTCGAGAGGAACATTGGCATGGCCATGGCA
Source organism: Drosophila ogumai (assembly GCA_018904815.1). NCBI lineage: Eukaryota > Metazoa > Arthropoda > Insecta > Diptera > Drosophilidae > Drosophila > Drosophila ogumai. Next base: position 18,305 of record JAEIIJ010001985.1, read on the forward strand.
GGCCTGACGCCCGATGGCCACGCCGTGGCGGATATTGCTCGCCAGGAAGCCTCCAATTTCCGGATGAACTACAACCGCAGCATTCCGGTTAGGGATCTTGGCGAGCGCATCGCCAGCTACATGCACGCCGCCACCCTGAACGGCCTCAACCGTCCCTTCGGTCTGTCCGTCATCCTGGCCTCATGGGAGGCGAGTGTGGGTCCGGAGCTGTACAAGATCGAGCCGTGCGGCTCGTTCCTTGGCTACATCGCCTGTGCCTGCGGCAGGGCCAAGCCACGGGCCGAACAGGAGTTCGATAAGCTGGGAAATCTCTCGGGCATGGGGACGAAGGAGCTGGTGAAGGTTGCTGCCGAAATCATTTACAAAGGCCACTATGACTGGCAGAACAGGGACTTCCTCTTCGAGATGGGCATTGTGGGCAAGGACACCAGGGGCCTGCACCTCATCAATCCCCCCGTGCTGACCGAGATAGCACGCGCTGCCGGGGATGAAGTCCCCGCCAATGAGACGTCCTCCAGCGATGAGCCATTTTTTTAGACGATTTCGAAGCCGAATGATATAGGAGACTCTCTGTTGGCGAAATAAGTTTTATATGAATAATATAGGTGGGCCTAAGATGGGAAAAATAGGAAATTCTCAGAAAATAATTTCTTATACCATAATTTACAATATTTGTATACCAATTCTTTACAAATATAAACCCCAAACTTTTCCGTAAGAGCATTTACTAACTCACATTACCAACTTGTTACGGCCCCTTTAACTTTCAGTTCTTAAACTACACTCCCTTTCAAGTTCAGCTGTCCCACGCAGAATTATGTAGGCCCAATTATGGCTGGGCGCTCGCGTTTTGGCCCTAAGCTAAAAATAGAAAAAATGTGGAAAATGGTAAGGCATCGAGGGGGTTGACTCCTTGGCTAAAACTAATAAAACGATGCGAGCAATATTGAATATTTGATGGCGCCTCAAGTTGACCTCAAACATTTTGTGACTACATAATGCATAAAACAGGCAGAGTGACGCCAGCCTTGGCTGAGACTATGACTATGACTATATATCTATTATATATCCATAACTGTGACGTTGTTGTTCTGAGAGCCTGATGGCGTCAATGATGCATTGCGTAAGACATTTGCCTGTAGAAACGCTGACGCCATAATAAAAAAGAGGAGGCTACGTGCATCCACCTACCAAAAAAAAAAAGTGTCTTAAATTCCGAGTCCTGACAGGAAGAGAGGCAGACCAACTGGCGCTGGTTGGACCAAAGCCAATTGGAGTGGTTTTAAGTGGATTGTTCATAACGCAGAATATTTTTAGTGGGCTAGTGGGGTAAGAGTAATCAAGGATTATGGCTGGATATAAATACAAGGATTGAAATTATATATTTGTTGATTATCTGGCTTAATAAATGAGTCATTCTATAAGATATAATCTACAAAAGTAAATAAACATATATATAGTGAAATGTAACTTAACTGTTTTCTGAGGTATAAACTTCAAGTATTCTTTAGCTCTCTTACTTTTTTCACTTCAAAAAAAGTTGTTCTTCCCAAAAAACTATTTCCTCTTAATTTACTTCTCTCAACTAGGCCAACTAGCGGCTTGTTTCAACCATAATTGCGGGTTGCCAGCTAAAGTCGGTTCCCGGCTAAAACCCTTTTGATCCATGATCAGGGCCTCATAACCGAAAAAATTCCCATTCATTGCCACAAAAACAAAAACCGAACCCGAAGTGCAGCCAACTATCAGTGCAATTAGAGTCTAATAAGACGCAAAACACTAACGCCATGCGATGCATAAAATACAGGTAGTAATGGCCCAAAAGAACGAGAGATTCTTCTCGAGGGAACGAGAAGAGCAGAAGTTGGATCCGATCGGGCCAAGAACAAGCAGCACCGGGCCAAGATAGCCATCTAGTTAGCCAACAAATTGCATAGACAGTAAAGTGGAAATCTAACACACCCCACACACCGCACAGACCTCAACTTTTCCCCCCTTGAGAGTGCCTAGTGCCCATGAAAATGGTGAGAAATTTTCACAAATTGCGCCTGGCGATTCATTTCGCATTGCTGGAGGATGAGTTTCGGTTCGAGGATGAGGATGGGGATGAGGATGAGGCTGGATCCCGGTCGGCTAATCCAGACGCAGGCGGCGGCCGCTTTGCTGGATATGATTAGGAATTTAAATGCTTTTGAATTATTAAATTAGTAAATATGCAACGCCCGGCGAGAGGCGAGATCCCAGATCCCAGATCTTGGAACCAGCCCCGCAGTTGTTGCAGGTGCAGCTGTATCGAAGCTGGAGCTGGCTCTGGGTCTCGCCGGGGCTCAGGCTGTGGCCAGGCTTCTGACTCAGGTATGGCAGGCTCCAAAAACCAGTTAAAAGTCCATTAAAACGCCAGGGAGAAAAAGAGTTTGCCCGGAGTATGAGATGGCATAGTGGTTCAAGAGTACTTAAGTTTATAAATTTTATTGTTAATATTAATTCTTATTAAGAAGCTTATACATTTTATTACTAACTAGCAGACCCGACCCGCTTTGCTGGGTCCGAACTAATGATAGTTGACCCGGCAAAC
>JAEIIJ010001988.1:0-24680 GCA_018904815.1 Drosophila ogumai
TCTCTCTCTGAGATCTTCATTGTTCATCCCCTTTCCACACACGCACACAATGTGTTTATGCACAAGTGTGACTTTTGGTATTCTTAACAGTATCCTTAAGGATATAACTATTTTATCACAGTTATAACAGTTTCTTTATCTAATCCCCCGCAGGTTATAAGCAGCCCTACGAGCCATCGGAGTACAAGTACCCAACAACATTTGCGTCTCCCCTCCAGATACTTATCGAGGCCAGCAACGGGGCCTCGGACTATGGCAACAAGTTCGGAGAACCTGTAATCTGTGGCTTTGCCTTATCCTACGGCCTAAACAGCCAGGCTGATGCCAGTCAGAGGGATGAGTACGTTAAGCCGATCATGTTCAGCGGCGGACTTGGCACTATGCCCGCTGCCATGCGGGAAAAACTGAACCCAGTTCGTGGTCAGCTGCTGGCCAAGATCGGAGGCCCTGTCTACAGGATCGGCGTGGGAGGTGGCGCCGCCAGTTCGGTGGAGGTTCAGGGCTCCGGAGACGCTGAGCTAGACTTCAATGCCGTGCAGCGAGGTGATGCTGAGATGGAAAACAAGGTGAACCGTGTGGTGCGCTCCTGTCTGGAACTGGGCGACCAGAACCCTATTCTGGCTATACACGACCAGGGAGCTGGCGGCAACGGTAACGTGCTCAAGGAACTGGTAGAGCCGGGCTTTGCCGGAGCTGTTATCTTTTCCAAGGAGTTCCAACTGGGCGATCCCACCATAACGGCCCTGGAGCTGTGGGGCGCCGAGTATCAAGAGAACAATGCCATTCTCTGCAAGGCCGAGGATCGAGAATTGCTGGAGAAGATCTGCCAGCGCGAACGATGCCCCATCAGCTTTGTGGGCGTGGTGACGGGCAATGGACGTGTTACGCTGTTGGAGCAAGCTGCCCCCAAGGATGTGGAGAAGGCTCTAGCCTGCGCCACGAGCAGTTCGAAGCCAGCTCCGTTCGACTTGGAACTCAAGTACGTATTGGGCGATATGCCGAAGCGGACGTACGAACTGAGCCGCGAGACGACACCCTTGAAGAGTTTGGTCCTGCCCAGCGACTTGGGCCTGGATGATGCGCTGAAGAGGGTCCTTAGTCTGGTGGCCGTGGGCAGCAAGCGCTTCCTCACGAACAAGGTAGATCGCTGCGTGGGAGGACTGATCGCACAGCAGCAGTGTGTGGGTCCGCTCCAGGCCCCACTGGCCGACTTTGCCCTGACCACCGTCTCGCACTTCAGCAACGCCGGTATTGCCTCCTCCATTGGCACCCAGCCGCTGAAGGGTCTCCTCGATCCCGCCGCCATGGCCAGGATGTGTGTGGCCGAAGCCCTTAGTAACCTGGTTTTTGTGAAGATCAGCGAACTGGCGGATGTCAAGTGCTCGGGCAACTGGATGTGGGCTGCGAAGTTGCCCGGTGAGGGAGCCAAGATGTTCGACGCTTGCAAGGAACTCTGCCAGATCCTGGAGGAGCTGCACATAGCCATAGACGGCGGCAAGGATTCCCTCTCCATGGCCGCCAAGGTGGGTGGCGAGACCATCAAGTCGCCGGGCACCCTGGTCATTTCCACGTATGCTCCCTGTCCGGATGTGAGGCTAAAAGTTACTCCCGATCTGAAGGGTCCCAGCTCGGGCGCCGAGACTGCTCTTCTCTGGATAAATCTGGAGGAGAACTTCCGACTGGGCGGCTCTGCTCTGGCACAGGCCTATGGTCAGCAAGGCAACGAGTGTCCCAGTCTGGCGAAGAGCGACATTCTGGCCAAGGCATTTGTCGCCACACAAACGCTGCTGGAGAAGGGTCTTCTGCTGGCCGGACACGATATCAGCGATGGAGGCTTGGTCGTGTGCCTTGTAGAGATGGCCATTGGCGGGCTGTGTGGTCTCGATGTGGACCTATCGGAGCTCTTGTGCAAGGTCAACAACTACGATGGAGCTGCCCTTAAACTCAATCGCCCCGAAGTGGCTCTCCTCTTTGCCGAGGAGTGTGGCTGGGTGGTAGAGGTGCATTGCAAAGATCTGGACCGCGTTCGCTCCATCTACCAGGAGGCCGGAGTGCCCAACCACTATCTGGGCAGGACAAAAGGATTCGGTCTTGATGGCTCCCGAGTAGTAATAAAAAAGGGTTCATCTGCGCTGCTAGATCAGCCCCTGCGCTTGCTCTACCAGCAGTGGGAGCGCACCAGCTACGAGCTGGAGAAGCTGCAGGCTAACCCCGAATGCGCCCAGGCGGAGTACGACAGCCTGGAGTTCCGCAAGGCTCCCCAGTATAAGGGTCCCGCCAACCTGCAGGCCGAGCTCATTCTCAAGCGCTCCTCCACTCCGATTCGTGTGGCCGTTCTGCGGGAGGAGGGCGTCAATAGTGAGCGCGAGATGATGTCCTGCCTGCTGCGAGCGAACTTTGAAGTGCACGATGTGACCATGTCGGATCTTCTGCAGGGTGAGTGTTGTATATGGGTCATAAGGGAAAGCGAAATTCTAAATTATTCAATTGAATTTTCTTTTGCAGGCACCACCACATTGTCACAGTACCGAGGTGTCATCTTCCCGGGCGGATTCAGCTATGCGGACACTTTGGGATCCGCCAAGGGCTGGGCAGCCAACATTCTTCATAGTGCCCGTCTGAAGCCGCAGTTTGAGGCCTTCAAGCACCGCCAGGATGTCTTCTCGCTGGGCATCTGCAATGGCTGTCAACTAATGTCCCTTATCGGTTTCGTTGGAGCTCCCAGCAGCACAGTGGGCTCCGATCCCGATGTAGCCCTACTCCACAACCGTTCGCAGCGATTTGAATGCCGCTGGTCTACGGTAAAGGTGCCAGCCAATCGATCCATCATGCTGCAAAGTATGAAGGATCTGATTCTCGGATGCTGGGTAGCTCACGGCGAGGGCCGATTTGCCTTCCGAGATGATAAGCTTATAGGAAAACTGCAGAAGGAAGAGCTGGTGACTCTCCAATATGTGGATGATGCCGGGGAGCCCACGGAACGCTACCCCCTCAATCCCAATGGAAGTCCTCTGGGAATTGCTGGTCTCTGCTCGCCGGATGGTCGTCATTTGGCCTTGATGCCGCATCCGGAACGCTGTAGCTCCATGTACCAATGGCCCTATGTGCCACATGACTTTGAGGTGCCAGCATCAGGAGCGGAGAGTCCATGGCAGCTGATGTTTAACAATGCCTACAACTGGTGTGTTCAATTGGATCAATAAAATTCCAAGTGAATGGGAAATTCAATTAAGAGCATGCTTGGAACAATGTTAACTTTTCTACAATTTGTATACGACGTATGTATAACGTTAATAAACTTTTTATACAAAATATTAAAAAAATTATTGGGCTCAAAGCTTTTTAAAGTTTTCTGTCCTACCTTGTTTACTTTAAACTTTAAAGACAAAAACAAATTATGCTGTGTCGCTCTCAGTATTTATCTTTTGCTTATCTATTAACACAATGTTAACATAACATAAAATTATATAAAAACAAAGTCCTGAGCTTTAAAGTTACATGTAAGCCTAACAATGTTAACTAATCAACAACGATTACTGGGAAATCTGTAGCAAGCATTTCAGGAACTTTTCCTTGGCTCCTTGTGTCGCCATGTCCTTGGAGTTCCAGTCATGTTCGTTTATCTGCAGCACTTTGTAGCCCATCATTTCCAAGTGCTTCATTTTCATGGACTCGGGCCCTCTCAACGCAGTCAAATCGTTCTCACAGAATGAATCCAACTTTAGCAGAAGAATGGCCACCCTAAAGAACATATAAAAAGTATTAAGAGTAATGTTAATAATCCATGTGCTTACTTCGTTATGCGATCTAACATGGTGACCTCCGCAGGAGGCGCTGGAATTGGCCTCCTGTCCCGATCGAAGTGAATCACAAAATCTATGTGGTAGCCGTACGGCGTTGTATGATTGCAGCGAAAGTGATTATTATTCTTAAGCAGGTTTTGCAGAAGTTGTTTGACATCGGCAGTGAAGGAACTGGACCGGAAGGACTCTGAAATATTTAAAATATAAGAAACATTACCGCCTTGTTTCCTTTCTTAAGTATACAAAATGTGTTTCATGGCAAAAGTTATTTTAATACTCTGGCGGGTTTTATAAATGAAGTCAAAAGTTATATTTATATATTCTAGATCAGCATCAACAGCCGAGTCGATCTAGCCATATCCGTCTGTACGTTTCTACACTTACTAGTCCCTAAGTTTTGAAGGTTTCTGAATAGTCTTTCGAGTATTCTCACTACTATAAATGTCGGACTATATAATATAGCTGTCATAGGAACAATTGGAAAATTTTGTGGAAAAAAATATATAACTTCGCTGTTTTTCAAAATATTTAAATCTACTTTAAGAAATGGTCATATTCTATTATTTCAGAATTTTAATTTTAAAATCATGGAAATCGGATGACTATAGAATAGCATAGGAATAATCGGTAGAGAAAAATATAAATCTGTGAATATAAAATTGTAACTGTGATAAGTAAATATTTGTATTGGTAAATATAATTGAAATTGATATTATTTTGTTTTTGTTCAGAATATATGTGTATTAATAATTTAAATTATATTTAATATTTAAAATTTGAAATATTGTAATTTATACGATTTTAAAGTTTTTAACAACACGAAATAGTTATACGCCATGTATAATTATATATCTTATATATATCTCCTGTTAATTTTGGTTCGTTTGTTAAAGATTCCACTGAAAACTGTAGATTTATAAAATTCGGAGTGCCGAAGTTAGCTTCCCTTCTTGTTTAATAACTCTGTATATATTTATATTAAACCTACATACATATATCAAATGAAAAAGTCCAAAGAAGTATTTAAAATACGTTAAATATGGACACACAATCGCTATTCTGTTATACTTACGCTTGCTCATCTGAGCTTCGATGTAGTTCTGCTGAAACCACGGCACATTGGCCTCGGGCAGATCCAGGCAAACTGTCCGATTCAGCTGCATGACCAGGTTTAGCACCCTTTCCGGATAGGTGGCCTTGGAGTAGCAGACCTGTATTTCATCTTCAATCCGCTGAATAAACTTCACGCAAAATACTTTATTGATAAGCTTGTCCGGTATGGATTTATAGAAACACAGTGCCAGACAGGCTTGGACGAGCGATAGTCCGCTCATTTGGTCAAAGTCTCTGACAAGAGGGAAAATATTTTTATACATATTTTTCAATTCAATTTAAGGAAATTTTACTCACCTAAGTAGTACTTCAGCCACAGGATGCAAGACGTGGGGAGAGGCAGGCATATAGCCCAGGTTATAGGAACACGTTAAGACCTTCTCAACGGTGTCTCCGGTGACGTGGTCGTGCTGCTCGGAAATGTAACCGAACATTGACTCCAACAACTCGGGCACAAAGAAGTTCGATGCATTGAAATTGTACGCCATGTCCCGAACCACTCGTGAATTCAGGTCCTTGCAATGAAGAGATTTATAGAGCACCAAAGCTTGGTTGTATACCAAAGTGTTCTTCAGAGCTGTAAAACAGAAATCTGAGTTTTTTTTGGTTTATTTAGTCAAAATAATTTCCAACTTACTTTTGCGATGGCTTAGAGTTCGCACAATCATGCTGAGATCACTAGGACTCAACGGATTGTCATCGGCGCCAGCCAAGTGTCTCTCTGCACAGCCAATGAGGATGCTATCCATGGTGGACAACTGCATGCCAGCCAGTGGAGGAAGATGCTGGCGAAACCTTAGTTCGCTGGCGATTTGCATGCCGCGGCTGAGAAGAAAACAATCCTGAATGTCCAGCTGCGGAGCCATAGATAGCATCTTGCTCAGTATGACGTTGGGGAATTTCTTCCAAGCGAAGGGTGTCTGTCCGTAGGCCAACACAAACGCTGCCATGCGCGCAAATTTGGTTGGCAGCCTGCCCGCAATGTCCCCCTCGATGGCGCTCATGCACATGCGACTCAGCTTGCGCTCGACGGTAAAGTGGCGATAGGTTCCTCCCAGGTTGTTGTTGAAGTTCATGTAGCGCTGGCAGTGCCTCAAGAAGCGCAGGTGGGTTTGCTCTTCCGGGGAGGAGTCCAGCTCTCGCACGACACCTGACCAGTAGGTGTTGCACAATCTTAGGTCGGAGATCTTCAGGGCGCGCAATACTCTAAAAAAGTGCCCGCTGGCACTTGGTAGGAGCCAGGCCTCTTCGCGGTTGATGAGTTCGCGAAAAATATCCAGGTACTCGTCCCTCTGAAGGGGAGTGGCGAAGTGGACGGCACAAGACAAAGCGTCCGCTGATCTTTCATCCTGCACTAACTTTTCTGTGGCCTCCTTGAGCGACTGCGTCAAATTGGCAGGCTCTTGGTGGTGCAGAAAGGCACGGCACACACTCTTCAAGTCCCCAGACTCCAAGTCGGGAATGCACGGGCTCAGGGCCAGCATGATCTCTCTTATCAAAGGAGTGTGGTCCTGTGACCATACCGGAATATTCAGCATGTGGAGCACTTTGAGCAACGCCTTCGGGGTTTTACTGCTGAGGAGGCCACTATGCAGCATCTCGGTCACACGAAGCTTAAAGTCTTGGAGAAGCTGCTCGTCGATGAGCATGTGCAGCTGGAATAGGCAGGTGGACAAGAGGCGCACATCTTCTTCACTGTGGCATTGGTTGATGTGCTCCTCCAGCTGCGGCACAAAGTTCCGGCACACAAGGGGCGTAAAGAAGTCGCGTTCCAAGTTGATGCCCACCGACAGGCGGGATAAGGCGGTCAGGGGAATCATTTCTTTTCCGTCCCCCGCGCCGTCTATTAGGCCAAGAGCTCGTACTAAGACCGCCTTGACGGCTGACTCGCTGTTTGCTATGCGCATTTTACGCAGGTAGAGGTAGCAGCGGCTCAGGTTGTTGCTGTCCAGCTGGTCTATATGGTGGGGACTGAGGCAGGGCAGGACTTCCTTTAGCACGCGCTTCGTGAGTGCATCCTTGCCTGGCTGATCCAGGTCTTGGTAGTGCTGCCAGAGCAGTGAGATGCCCTCTACCAAAAGAGAACCTTCCATCACTTCTTTTCCACTATTTGCCATCAGCAATTCCAGAAGTTCGTTTTCGGTTTTTGCCTTCTCCAGTCGCGACAGTAGAGCATCCTTACTAATGTCTGTTGTTCCGCTGAAGCTTTTTTGTTGCCGCCCATTCGCCGGAGCCAGGTTAAGTCCATTTGCCGGCAGCAACGACGCCACCGTCAGAAGAGGCGGCCTCCTCAGCAACTGCAGCTGACGTATTTGCATGAGGTACTGCAGGAACTTCCATTGTGCTCGGGGCGCGTAATTCATTTATAATTTATAATTATTAGAATAATTATAATTTATTTACAAAAGTGTTAAATAATAACAATAGAGGCACCGTGTAAACATGTGACGGATTGCGCGATCAGCTGTTTGACTAAATATGCATAGAGCTGCCAACTCGTGTGAAAGTAAAAATGTACAAATACATGCATATGTGTGGTTAATAAACAAAAAAAAAAAACATTGTGAGTGAGTTAAAACTATAACAAAATATATTCAATATATTTATATATATTATAATGAATGAATCAATTTAATCAAACAACATTTTACTAGGTATGATATATTGACCTATTGGTATAATTAAACAAAGAGTACCTAAACTTTTTAGCTCATTAGAGGAGGTACATTTTGCGCACGCGAGTTGGCAGCGCCGTTGCACATAATTCATTTACTTTGTACGAAAGCCACAAGCAGAACTCTACCCACACAAAACACCTGATCCAAATCAAACAATGGAGTCCTCCGCGAGCCTGGCCGACAAGCTGGCCTCGAAAACGGCCAGCAACAACTCATTGGACAGCAGCTCCAAGTCCAGTTCGCTGGGCTCGAAGCACGGACAGAATGGGGTTCTGCGGGACACGCCCTTCGCCTATCTGGACGGCGAGGAGGATCAGGACCAAAAGAACGACGTCACCTATGTGTGTCCATATCGCGGGCCTGTCTTCGGTGCCTTAACCATCACCAACTACCGCCTGTACTTCCGTTCGCTGCCGCTGCGGGACCAGGAGCCGCCCGTAGTGGTAGACGTGCCGCTGGGCGTAATAGCCAGAGTTGAGAAGATCGGTGGTGCCACGTCGCGAGGAGAGAATTCGTACGGCATCGAGATCTTTTGCAAGGACATGCGCAACCTGCGGTTTGCCCACAAGCAGCAGAACCACTCTCGCCGGACGGTGTTCGAGAAGTTGCAGACAAACGCGTTTCCGCTGTCCTACAGCGGGCGCCTCTTTGCCTTCGCCCATGCGGCGGCGGCCAGTGCCGTGAATGGCGGCAGCAGTGGCTGGGACGGATGGGCCGTCTACGAGCCGCTGGCAGAACTACGACGCCTTGGCGTTCCTAACGATATGTGGCGGGCCACCAAGCTGAACGAGTCCTACAGCATTTGCGACAGTTATCCGGCCGTTTGGGCTGTGCCCAAGGCAGCTTCTGATGATTTTCTGCGTCGCGTGGCGCAGTTTCGATCCCGGTGTCGTCTCCCGGTCCTGTCCTGGATGAATCCCCGGACGCAGGCTACTATAACGCGTTGCTCCCAGCCCTTGGTGGGAGTGAGCGGCAAGCGCAACGCCGATGACGAGACCTATCTCAGTTACATCATGGAGGCCAACGCTCAGTCGGACAAGCTGACAATTATGGATGCGCGGCCCAGCGCCAATGCCATTGCCAACAAAGCGAAGGGTGGCGGCTACGAGTCGGAGGACGCGTACAAGAACGTGGAAATCAATTTCCTGGACATCCACAACATTCACGTGATGCGAGAGAGCCTGCGCAAGGTAAAGGAGGCCTGTTTCCCCACAACCGACGACTCCAAGTGGCAGACGGCCATCGACAACACACTGTGGCTAAAGCACATCAGGTGCATCTTGGCTGGCGCCGTTAGGATTGTGGACAAAGTGGAGACTATGAGCACATCTGTTGTTGTCCACTGCTCGGACGGGTGGGATCGCACAGCCCAACTGACTGCCCTGTCCATGCTGCTGCTGGATCCCCACTATCGCACAGTCCGTGGCTTTGAGGTGCTTATTGAGAAGGAGTGGCTCTCCTTCGGCCACAAGTTCCAGCAGCGCATCGGTCACGGCGACAATAAGCACTCGGATGCCGACCGATCGCCGGTGTTCCTGCAATTCATCGACAGCGTCTGGCAGGTCAGTCAGCAGTTCAACAACGCATTTGAGTTCAACGAGCACTTTCTCATTACCATTGTGGATCACCTCTACTCCTGTCGGTTTGGCACATTCCTCTGCAACACGGAGGCCGAGCGGGTCACCGAAGGTAAGTTTTTCCAAGCTGTATTACAATGCCTTGCTAATGTTGTCCTTGCAGATTTGAAGCACAAGACCACCTCGTTGTGGACACACATCAACTCTTCGCTGGATCAGTATTTGAACCCCCTATTTCCCTCGTTCACGCAGGGGGCGGAGCTAGTGCTGCGCCCCATCGCCAGTGTGCGGGCCCTGCGGCTGTGGAAGGGCCTCTACTGTCGCTGGAATCCGGGTCTGTGCGTCCCCCAGCATGGCTGCCAGCGCACCCGGGAGCTGCTTTCCAAGCAGGACCAGCTCTTCAAGCATGTCAACGAGCTGAGGCTGAAATCAAATAACCGGAGTAACAGCATGCAGACGACAACAAGATTGGCATCGCCAATGCACTAATAGTATTCCTTCTACTTTCCCTTATGTATACACAAAAATATATATGAAATTAACATTTATATTTCAGTTAACGCTATTATTTAAACTAAGTTATATGTCTATATATCTAGGTTTGTTTCTGCAATAAACTAAACTTGTATGTTTTCTAAGCATGAGTTTCGGCTACTGAAGATTATCCTTTATGTTTATCTTATAAAAATAAAATTTGGGAATATTTTCCGATCTATGATTTATATTTTTAAAGCTATATATAACAATTTATGATAACACTTTCAATTATGCACACGTTTAATTTGTCTTCAGTATCATTTTCATTGCAGTTACAAAAAGATGATCGTCTTTAATTAACCTTAAAAAATCTTTGGTAACAGAATAATTCTTAAAAAAGCTTAGGTATCTTAGAAGTATCTCCTTTTATTTAATCACTGTTCAACTTATTAATACTATGTATATTTCTAATATTTAGAAAAAGTAATACTTCTTTATAACGTTAACATTGAAAAAATCCAGCCACCAGTCAGATGTTTTACTTAAAAAATGTTCGTTATAACAATTTTTATTTAAGTTATGAAAGTTAATCCTTAAGCTTTCCATTTGGCGTTAAAAACCCCCTTAATCTAGAAACAAAAACCCTGATATGAGAACACTAAAATCATGGCTGGTTTGACAGTTCATTTTTTGACTTTGCAACACTATTTTCGCGGCAAATTCAAATTTGACATCAAATTATAAAGGTATTAGTTGCCAACAAAACCCGTTTGCTCAAGCGTTCCTTCTTTGTTTTATATAAATAAGTAGTAAATATGAACAATATACTTTTTCTTTTCATTCCCTTTTAACCCTATAGTTTTCGGTAAAACATTTTTGTTTCATGACTAGGCTGCTATTCCCACAGGTTGACATCTGTTGAGTGCGCCTGGCGCAGGTTCATTCATAACTTTTGTTCCAAAACAGGCGCCTGCGCCTTGGTCTACCAACGTGGCGCCTCACATCCTCACCCACTTAGGCCCCCCAATTCGGGTTTGCGCCAAAAATTAAATCACTGCTGCATCAGTACGTTTTCGCACGCTCATTAGGGCGGTCGTGTTCGGATTGCCGATGTGAATTTTAGTAAATTTTTAAATTTATTCCGAAGTTCGGGATATATCAAAGGGATCTGAGAAGGATTTTTAATCTCCTTCAACATAGAATTTCAAAATGCATATTGGTATATACTGTACCACGCTTTGGCTCTTTTGTTTCTTAAGCTTATGCCGTGCCAAAACGGAACCGGAGGTGCTCCTGGTCATCGCATGCCCGCCGTATCCGCGGCAGGCTCAGGACGAGTGCTTCGCCTTGGCCGGCAGTGTGAGAGAGCAGCATCGACAACTGAATCTAACAGGAGACGTCTCCCTCGGCAACTATGTGGTCAAGGTACACGTAATGCATGAGCTTTTCAATTACTGGACCCTGCTGGATGCACTGCCTCATTTGCGAAGCCAAACCCGGCTGCTGAGTGCACGCACTAAATGGATCATCTGGTGTCAGCACAACACGGAGGTTGCCTCCTTGCGCGATCTGCTTAAACAGCTACGTGGCCAGAACCATGATGAGGTGAGTTGAACTCATCACATGGAGTGGAGGAGACCTGTGTTCTGAACCAAAGAGTTTCTTCAGCTCGCATTTTATGGCCACGCCCTGTATGATTCGGAGGCCACAATAATACATCACTTCTGGCACTACAAGGATCCGCGATGGTTCCCGTATCCCATGCTCAGCGCCGGACTTGTTTTCACTGGCTCTTTATTTAGAAGGTAATGTCGAATATGAATATTGTGAATATTGTAAACAGAATCTTCTCCCTTGTCTCTAATTTTAATTACAAAATTTAATTATCTTGGTTTTTTCGGAACCTGTTTTTCTGTATATTAAATTTTACTTCTGCTCCTTTCACAAATAGACATTTTCCTTTGCCTGCAAAGCCTCATAAAGTTTTAAGTGTAGCTTTTATTAATGGCAGTGAATCGCTTCTTTCCAGGCTAACAAAACTTGTTGCTCTTAATGCCCAAAACAACAGCCGTCCCAGTGAGTTCTCCATCGACGCTTCTCATGAGCTGGCGCGCTTTATATTCGACAACACACGGCCCGACGACGACGACGACCACCCGGAGCATCGCGGAGCAGCGTTGTCGAGGAAAATCATTCTGAAAAATGCCCCCTACATTTGCCCCATGGCCATACCTGCACAATCCCCAAAGAGTCCGACAGGAGCAGCACCTTCTTGTGCTCTGTATGCAAAGCCAAAGGAGCCATATGTTCCGGGGCTGACATCGACGACTTTGGGGGACCGGAAGGAGCACTGTGTAAGTTTATTTTCGCCTGTGTTGTAGTGGCATCATGTTGCAACGCATATATCAACCTTAACGGGTTATTGATTAAGACGGAAATTTCCATAAGGTTTTTGTTAGAAATGTCAGTGCCCAATGTGTTGTATAAGGAAGGAAAATTCTTTTACTTTCTTAAAAAATAAATATTCAAACTCAACTGTAGGAAGAAGAATAAATGTTTAAAATGCCTGAAGTATTTTGTATTTTCTGTTTTAGGCATTTATTCTTATTTAATATATCAGAACACTTTTTTCAAACGATTTTTCCACTACTCAGAGCTATTCTTGTCGGGCACAGCTTCTAAAGTCCTTTAATTTAAAGGCAGTCCACGCCAACGAACTCCATAAACATTTTGGATATCAAAACCAATGGAGAGCACCTCGAGCAATTAGTATACGAAACCTCAATGGCAATAAATTCCCCAAACGACTCCGACTTGATATCTCTCTCTGTCTCCATATCTGTTCCTGTTTCTCCATGTATTTCCTGACCCACACAGGTGCACACAACGGGATCTCACATCTATTTCGCAATCAAAACCTGTGCAAAATTCCATAAGGAACGCATTCCAATCATCGAGCGCACTTGGGCAACCGACACCCACTACCGTAGATACTACAGCGATATGGCAGGTGAGCACCTCGACGACAATGAGCGGGCAATTAAACCGAATAGAGGAGGTTCAGGGGGTGCCGGGGGATAAAATAAACCTTTATATATGTATGTACACATGCCAGTGTGTGCCCAGCGAATTAACAAAAACACGAAGAGGCCAAGGCTGAAACTGAGTGATAGTCAAGCAAAACTCACACCCAAGGAATTCTGCCTGTGTGTGCTCCTCCTCCTCATAATTACTCCCGAGCCCCCAGGTTCTGCCCTTCGACAAGTAGTTGAATATTCATTGATTTGACTCTGCGATTTCCCCCGTTCTCTGTTCCCCGAAAACCACAACAGACGACGGCATACCGACAATCAGCACGGGGATACCGAACGTTCAGACTGGACATTGTGCCAAAACAATGGCTATTTTACAATTATCCCTCAAGGATATTGGCGTTCAATCGGACATACGCTGGCTGATGCTGGTCGATGATGATACCTTGCTAAGGTGAGTAGTGGCTAAGGAATTTTGGTACTTACAGTGCACATTCTGAATGGGATATCCCATTAAGATGTCTAGATTTGTTTGACTGCTGATGCAAAAGCAATGTAAAAGTTGCCAAAGAGAAAACAAGATACTGCAGGTGTAATTTTTTTTTATTTTATTTTTTCCGTACTGAAATTCAAAATGTGGCAATGTTTTTTTTTAACTCCAACTGGGTCTTTCTTGAGCACAACCCCATCGTTTAATTCATTTTATTTTGCGGCTTAATCGGTTGAAGGCACATTCAATTAAAAAATGTTATTTGTAGTATATTGGTAAGTTGCACTCACTGACCATTTCCGTTTCCAATCCAATTACCAGTGTGCCCCGTGTCAGCGCCCTACTGAGCTGCCACAATCATTCGGAGCTCGTGTATGTGGGCCAGCGCTATGGCTATCGCCTGCATGCCCCAGATGGCTTCAACTATCACACAGGAGGAGCCGGCATCCTGCTCAGCCTGCCGTTGGTGCGGCTCATCGTGGACCGATGCAGTTGTCCCAGCGCCAGTGCCCCCGACGACATGATCTTGGGCTACTGCCTGCAGGTGCTCGGCGTTCCGGCAGTGCCAGCGGCGGGGATGCATCAGGCGCGGCCACAGGACTATCCAATGGAGTTGTTGCAGCTGGAGCCGCCCGTCTCGTTTCACAAGTTCTGGGGCACGGAACCGGATTACACCTATAGCCGTTGGCTGGGTGGCAAATTGGGTAACCGGAGTGCTCCGCTTACGGCTGACAGGGAACGGAGTGCTGCTGCTTCAGTGCAACTGCTCGGTAGGCTGCCTGTACCTGGCGGAGGAGTACTTCCCCTAAGGGCGGTGCTGGAATCTTCGGGGAAGCATTTGGATCTCTAGTTTCCAGCCCAGGTAAGAGCTAATTAAAAACGAGAAAGACTCTTTAAGTAAATGACCCTGCCAGTGGCAGTTGGACAAAAAAGTTGGCGGGGAACCCCAAAAACCAATCAACAGGCAGACTGCCAAGCACACGAATTTTCATTTATTCTTCAGACCGAAAAATATAAAGGAAAAACTTTGACAGGTGTCGCGTTAGGAGAGCGCAGTTCTGTCTGTTCTGTTGCGGCTTTCGTGCCAGTTTAATTAGAGAAAATGCTCAAATGCGGTCGAGATTTTCCTTGATGGGGTTTGGTTAGTTTCGGGGGTTGCCCTGGCTTGTCCTGATTACAGAGTCTCTCTAAGCATGGCTCACGAGCTTGCACTTTGAAGCGGGATTAGTCAGTGACATTTATGTCAGAAAAGGTAGCTTGCATTTTAAAATGATTTAAGGGTAAGGTTTTTAGGACAAATATTTTTATTATGAGAATAAGTAGAAGATTTTTTGATAAGTTGTAAATAAAGTCAAATATTTGATGTACAAATTATGTTAAATCAAGTTTGAAAACATCTAGCGATAGATTAAAATCCCCGATCTGCCTGGCATTCATAGCAATGCATACCATTTGCATTTGGTTTCAATTTGCGACCATTAAAATCCCTATCCGCCATCTGAAGTGCCTCCTCAACTGCAGATTGTGTTCGCACCTTGGTCGAACTTAAACCTCATTAAATGTAAATTTTAAGCGAGTTAGGGGGGAAGGAAAATGCTCGGCATTTGGGGGCATCGAAAGTTTGCGCTTGAGTGAATTTTTCGAATGGTTAGCTTAGTCCTTGGGGGCGAGCGGGCATTCCACGCCGTTTGGCCTGTGCCGGCTCCCACCTCCTGTGCGGTCTCGGTGTATCTTTGAGATAAACAAACAAAGAGCTCCGTCAGCCAATGGCAACGTCGAGAAAGCTAACTAAGGTGAACACATAGCACCCGCCATGTCCATGCAACATTTATAAGTAACTTGGCCCCCGTCGCCTCGTGGCTGTTTAGTAATGCACAATCTGCATCTATTATTCAAATGCCAATCAATAGTTTTCGCAGGTTTCGTATCTGTGTATGTGGGTGGCAAACTGACACTCCCATACAGGCTCCCCACAAAATAGGTGAAAACAATTTGTCAGTTTGTTTGCCAAGCCTCTAAAATGCGGCCAGTGGTCACTGAATTATTAAGCGACTGGGTGAAAGTAATTGTCAGTTGCAGATAAACCGACAAACTTAAAATATGTGTTTGTTTTCCTCTTTACAGGATCAAGTATAAAAGTAAAGATTATACTTTTATTTAAAAGAAAATCTTACTGTCGCCAGATTTTTAAGCGCTGACCAAACCTCTCTTAATGTCTGCCACCCTTTAAAGTTGCTCATCCTGCCCAGCGACATCCACGTTTCGGCTCCCAGTTGCCTTTTTAACCGTGCGTCCTAATTAGTTGCGGATTTTTCAGTGAATACGAAGCGAAACCTCAAACTCAAGCCGGAATCCGCAGCAGCCAACAGCATGGCGACATTGCGACAAGTTGCATTTAAAACCAAATTTAATTAACACCTTGCAGTTGAATAAATGCCGCATGTGCATTCCATGTCTGTTCCGAGTTAACGAAACCACCCAGTACCCTATCTTCTGTGGCATCTTGGCCAGACTCCCTCACTTGTGGTTCTTGCTGAAGCGATTGAACTATAAAGACCTCGGAATATAAGCATGGAGATTGTTATGATTCGTTCGTTTTGAATGTAGTTCTTGAATTTGTATAGTTCCAATTTAGTATTTAAATATATTTGCTTGGATGAAACTGTTGATCTATAAAAGATAAAAGTATATAAAGTAAAATCTATGAAGGGGTATTTTAAAGTCGAGGTCACTCAGAAAATAAAGCTTTCATAATTTGTATTATTATTCAAGCACCAATATAAGCATTCCAGCCTCCTTTGTACAAACAAAAATCTGGAAAATTAAATGATCATATTTGTATATTGATGGTATATGTATAATAAGTATCTTCAGATTGAAAAATCTCTGCTTAACTGCGTTATAAACTCTCGACTGAATTGGTAATACTCTTCGGTAGGGTATACAAATGTGAGCAAGAGTGGCGTCTAAATAATCTAGATAGAAGCTACTATGCTGAATTTTCTTTTGCATAAAATTAGAGTTTATCCTCGAGGAGGACGCACCAGCACAGATTACATGGACATGGGTGTTGCTTGTGGCTACTTGAAAGTAGATTATGGCTGAACAATGTCACATCACTGAGCGTGGGGCGTCCAGTAAGCACGGTTAATCTGGCTTGAAACATCACAAAAGTTAAACCATAAGAAAATTTAAGTAACCGCCCTCGCCCTCGAGCTCAGAAAGAAATCAGGCATGAGACGAAATTGTTTAAAAGATTTCTTTACACATTGTGCTTCCAAATCCTTGGGGATTTTCAGGCGCTGGCATTGCTTGTTGGACCTTCGTGTTTGTTTCTTTTTGGGGGGCCAGTTCCCAGTTGAGTTTAGAGAATTGTTTTAGTTTGGTGTTTGAATTCTGCATTTCTGCACTCACTTGGCGATGAATGACTCAAATTTTATGCACCATGTCAGTGAAGCAGTAAAGCTTTAAATTACAAAATATGGACTTAATCAGTGGTTTCATATTTATTTTGTATTGCAAGATGGTTCCCTTTACCAAGTGAAATTAAAAAAATAGTATGGTCAAGACCTAAATTTCTTCCTTTCTTCCATCATTCAAAACTTTCGCTAACTGCCGCCAGACGTTTGTCAGCCACAACTTAGGGACAGCCGGAAGACCAGGTTTCATTTGTCTCAAAGTAGGCAATTTCAGTCAAATAAAACTCAGCCCTCGCAAGCCTTTCGTCCTTCGGTTAACGTGATATAAATTTGTAGCCACGTCTAAACTTAAGCTGAGTTTGGAGGCAAAAGCATTTTGTGTCTATCAGGGCGTCTAATCTGCAGTTGAACCCATCCAAGCAACTTACAACGTGCAATAAATTCCAAGGCGCACCGCACCGTCTGCACTATTTTCGCCCAGCCTCAGGACTTTTGTTTTTTCTGGGCATGGACTCCGACTCCGACTGCGACTCCCTTTCCCCTGTTAAGACGTACATCGTACGTGATCTGATAGGGAATGAAAGCGACCGCAGCCCCAGAGACGCAGACATGTGTGTGTGTGGGTAAAGTTTCGGCCAAGTCGAGCCGTTGCCACATTTGCTTGGCCTAAAGGACACGCACCTGCTCTGCCCTGCTAACCACTCCAAGAACCCTCCATCTTCCCCCAGTATTGTTTGGTGGCTTACCCAAACGAATCACGAGCAGTTGGCGCTCTGCTAATTTACTTTAAATTGGTTTTTTTGACATTGGGGCTTCCGCTTCCTCCTGCGAGTTATCAGTGATAAATGACTGGGAAACCTTCCGCTGAATGCGCGATACACCTTGGAGCGTCGCTAAGTATAAGTATAAGATTTAGTCTATAAAATTAAAATTTGTCCCACTGGGTCTGTTTTCCCGAAAAAATAAATATATTGCTTTATTACAAGAGTATAATGGCCTCCATCGATTCCCTTCCCGCCCCCAAAAATGACCCTGTTTATCGCTAATAGCATCTGACTGGCCAAGACCGTGGTTAATAAATTGGTAAATAAGAATTAACCAATTTAACTCAACAAGGCGACCGATACCACAAGCTCCATGACGAATTTTCTTTGAGCTCAATTTATTTTCCTTTTCCCTTTCATAATTAATGAGCAAAGTTTAAGAACCTTTTGTGGGCAACTTTCTCAAGAGTCCAACTGTAAGTCCGGCAGGGTCAATTGTCGACAAGATTGCTTATCGACGCAACGCATCGGAGTGGGCGTGGCATGTCAACGGTATACTAATGACCAGGCGAAAAGTTTTCTATTTTTCTTCATACCCTATTACTGGGTATTATAATTTTGAAGAAACAGAAGGAGACAGTTTTGTTTCTATAAATTATAAAGCTTTTAACCGGCATCATTAGAGGATAAAGTTTTAATTTGTTAATTATTAGATATCCATATCTTCTGGCATATAGGAACGAGTTTGTAGGATATTGAGTATCTTAAGATCTTATTATCTAACAGATACAAAGTTAATATTATATCCTTATGTATGACAGAAAATAACATACGTCGATATAGTGCTGTAAATCAATACTCTGTAAAATATATTTGATCAACATAATTGGAAAAATGTACAACAAATTAAATAACTCTTTTCGGATATTTCATTGCTATTTATTGATATTTAAACTCTAAATATATTTATGATAATATTAATATGATATTAGCGCGATATATGACTTGTACAACTTCTCGATTTATGTACATTCCTACTATATATATTGTAAAACTATCATCGTAATTAATGAGTCCTTTAAGTAGACAATTTAAATAAACAAGGGTATTTAGCTTCGAGTTTCTTGTTATAATTGAGCTTGTATATTTTACTTCCATAAAGACATAATGATTGGAAATCGTGTTAGAAAAGGGTGTTTTCCTAATCAATCATAGATTACCATGCAACAATACATCATTAGGCACGAGAGTTAATCTCGATGTCTGCTTATGTGTCACGTTTGCACACATTTTTGGTCAAAATCCACACTAATGAACACCAATCTGTCGGTTTCGAAGGGTCGAACATGCATTTTGCAGTGGGTATTGTGGTTATACGTTGCAAAGCGTTATCAGCGACTGCTTAGTTTCTTTTTATTTTCCCCTTTTTTGGATCTAACCAGGCACCCAAAGATTTGGCTTTTATAAATTGCTTGGACGTGATGCCTTTTCATGGCCACCGCGCAATTAGAGTGTTTCCCGATTTTCACCAAAGAAATAACCCCAATGAAATTGGCCAATATATATTGATTGGCACAAATTGGAGGGGGTTCCCAAAATGGACGCCCATAAATCATGTGTGTGACGAAAATTGCTTGAAATGTTTTCACGCACAATTGGACGAAATCCTAGAGCTCAACCTGGGGCAGGTGACTGCGCTAAATCTTTCATTGCCATTAAACGAGATTTGGAAAATCTATCAATGTACATATAATTATGAGGTAGAGTTAAGGTTATTGTCTGGGAAGATAAATAATTAAAAGTAATATCTTTAGGGATAAATTTCTTTAGAATAAATATTTTTCATAATTTGCTAAGCGAAGCGTATAATTTTAATGAAGTCGCAACTTGTAACATTTTCATTTAAGCTTAGACATAGGCATGAAAAGAAATCCGTATCCTTTTTCCCCTTTGGAGCATCAGGAATCCACTCATGCTGCGGCTTAGGTGTTGTGGGGTCACGCCCCACAGCTACCGCAACATGTACTAATTAGTCAAGGATTTCGCATTAGGGAAACAAATTCTCGACCCTCGATGGATGAATGTGGTGGAGCACGTGCCACGCTTTTAAATTTAAAATGGCTTATACATTTTTACACAAGTATACTTAAAAAGTGGGAAATGCATTTTAAAATGATGTGCACGTACAAAAAGTTAAAGATACTTTCGTTTTTTATAAAGCTTTGGTTAATGCGATTGCTCGGTTTTTAAAAAGAGTCCTTTTTTTATGTAAATTCGTTTGGCTAACATTTTTTAATAAAGTTCCAAAAAACTTGAGAAATTATTCACATAATGTATCTTACTTCATAGTTGGAAATATTTTTTTTAAATTTTTACTATGCCAAGTTTCTGATGTAAATTATATTTAATTTTTTTTCTCTTTACAGATATCCGTCATACTCGATTTAATAATAATTATAAATAAACTTATTGTTAAGTCAACAGTGTATATCTGAAAATCTAAAACCTATTTGATATATCTGTAAATACAAAACTGAAAAAGTTCTTAAGTTGAATTATCTAAAATGCAACTCCAAAGGAATTCATTTAAAATAAATTTTTGCCATATAATTTTTGCTAAGATGGGAAGCTTTTGAGAAAAATTGTTTAAATAAGTCTACAAGTCTATTATGAAAATAAATTAAAAACCTTAAATGAAATATATTAATCAATTAGTTTGGTTTAAGGGCCAGAAAATTAACCAACTTGAATTGGAGCTCAATGGGTCCAGAGGTGCTAATTCGCAGCTACTTAGGCAACATCTGTAAAATCGTTTATTGAATTAGCAGGTCATGTATTTTAGCTTCGAATTTGCACATTTAATTACACTTGAGACTGGCTTTACAAAATCAAACCGCATTCAAATTGCATTATTCAATCAGCCGGCTCCTTGCTCCCCCGATGGGTGACATGGGATGATGCCGGTGCCCGAGCGTCCGATTCGCAAAAATTAATGTCAATTGTCATTGCAATTAAGGACACTGTGTTGTTGATTTTGGATTAATGCTGACTAATTTTAAGAATTATTAAAAGAATTTTTAGCACATGGATTTTTGATGAAAGGTAAAAAGGATCAATTTATTGATTTATTGATTCACATTTTATTATTATTTTTTTAATACATCTTAATGAGTTTTAAATCATATTAAATAAGCGAAAGTACTTTGTTTTTTTATTGAATTAAATATGATTGAAAGCCATATTCCAACAAATAAATAAACTTAAAACAATTGAAGTTCTGCCTTCAATTAATTAGCATCGATTCGCATGGAACAGGACCGCGGACCGTGGACCCTGGACAGGAGCCAACGTGCCTGGACAAACTTCCGCCTTTCATCATGCGGCCGTTAAATAAACGCAGGCTGTGGTCACTGGAGGGCATGGAGGAGCACGTGGCCGAGGCGGGCCAGGATATAGTTGTGGTGTGCAGTTTTTGTTTTCGGACCATTTGACGGGCACGGGCATGGGTACAAGCACTCACATACGAGCAGGGACAGGGACTGTGTGTAGGACACATAGAGCAAGACAAAATCGGACGAAAACTAAAATACGTGCAGAGTTTACAAAAAACATTTGGTTTTTTCCCGGTTGATGCCGCATTCTGGTCCTCTTCTCCTTCCCAGCTGATGCTTAATTATTTTTTCGCTTTTTTACACAGTCGTTTGTATTTAAATAATATATCCTAGAATATATATTCTTATTATTATTATTTTATAAAAATATTTAATATTTTATAACTAAAAACAAAAATAAATCAACACTTTTTTAAAATTTAACTTTTATATACATAAAGCCTCAATGTTCAAATATTTTTAAATCATTCAATGAAATCAGAAATAAAATTATCCTTCGAAAATTCCCTTTTTATTGTATTTATTTTATTTTATTTTTATTATTTTATTTAGATTTAAAAAAAAAAAAAAATTTTTACTCTAGAATTTTGACATATTTTATACACAGCACTTTTTAATCATGCAGTGGCGACCTCTGGCGGGTAATCCCCTATGACCTGGGAGTGACCAGACTAGATGGAAAACCGCGTTTTTTTTATTTGTTTTTCGCTATTTTAAACGTTTAAAAACCTAAATTGGTTGCGTAGACCTGGGTGGCATTTGGGAAAATACAATTTCCAACGGAAAACCTTAAAGAAAGCAAAATATTTTATAATACCTCAAGTATTACAGTTGTTAGCAAAGCTTAAAACCTTTTTACTACAATTTGTATTATAAATTTATCGATATGTTGATTATTTGTTCCATCCCTAGTAGCGACTCCTTACACACGTGCGGCAAATAAATAAACAAATAACACACAATGGTGGAACTCGAGGGCTATACAGGTAAACTGCCAAAAGAAGCCTCTTCCCGTAATGTTAACTAATCAGAAGTCCCTTTCAGTGGTCCCCCTACGCACGTCGCCCGATGCGAAACACTGCCACAGCGTCTACATGCGGGAGCACTTCATCCGGCTGATGGACCCCAACAAACCCAAAGGCCGCACGCTATTCCTGCTCAACGTACCGCCCTACGTGACAGAGGAGAGCCTCAGGACGGTCTTTAGCCAGACGGGAACCATTGAGGTCGTAGAGTTTGCCGCCAAGCCTGGAAAAGATGAGACCCTCAAGTGGTATGAAGGAACCACTGAACCCTTCTCGGCTACGCGTCCGCCCTTTCGTTTCAAGGTGGCCTATGTGGTATTCCAGAAGAGCAGCAGCATTGCCAAGGCGCTGGCCTTGAAGAGCATCGACCTGTTCAACAGCAGCGGCGAGTGCATCATCAAGACCGGCATGGAGCTGTGGCACGAGGAGCACGAGAACAATTACCTCCTGGACGCGCAGAAGACGAAAACGCTAATCCGCAAGTACATGGCCGGATACGACAAAAGGGAGCGAGCTGCTGCAGAGGCGGCCAAGACGAGCGAGGCCGATGCCGACGGATGGGTCACAGTGGGCAAAGACGGCCGCAATGCCGGCTTCGAGCAAAAGGAGTCGGTGGTCGGACGTCTGGAAAATAAGATGGCCAGAGACAAAAAGACCAAGGAACTGACCAACTTTTACACCTTCCAAATACGGGAGAGCAAGATGCAGAACATCGTTGAGATGCGCAAGAAGTTCGAGGAGGACAAGCGGAAAATCGAGCTGCTCAAGCAATCGCGTCGCTTCAAACCATTTTAGCTGTAAGAGATTAAAATAAAACTTCCTTATGTTATTCCAAAAGCGAGTGACAAAATCAGCTGACTCGACCTTAGGTATATCCTCATAAATTTGCAGTACGCCATTGACACTTTACTGCGTCCAAATCCTGGCCTGACCACGCCGTAGCCATAACTTATACTCGAACGCGGTCAGAGGCGGCCATAAAAGCTTATAAAAAGCGAACAACAAGAACATGGGAAGAGAAGAAACGAAACGAAACGCTTATTGTGTGATAATCGCTTATGGTTTATGTTAATTTAAGAAATGATAAAAATATTTCGCTTATCAATTTCGAATCATAATAATCGACGCTGTGCCGTCGTCGCGACTCTTAGTCGTACTGCGAAACTCGCCAGGTCCACTCGCGCACAGCACGCGATATTTCATCCCTGAGCCGAGGTATGCACGTCGCGGGCTCAGCCCAGGGCCGGATCGGTGGATCCACGGGAGGGATCTGATAGTAAGCCTATTTCTTGCCTCCTCTTGAAAGTTTGTCAGACTGCAGATTTAAAATTACTTCTTAATTAAAGTTCTTAAAATTGTTTATACGTTGCATTAACAGAAAAGAGCCTGGCTTTTAATAACATATTAATAATAACATAAAAGCTTAAATATATTTGCCTGAAACATATGCTCAGATTAAAAATGTATCTTTAAGTCCGCCCCTGCCTTGTGGGTAATGTGGCGCGCGTAAATTTTGGGATCTCCGTCTCCAGACCCCTGGTAACCCGAGAGTCTGTGGAGGCTTGGGGAGTGAAATACAAACGAGTTACGCGTCGGATAACGCATGCTGACGATCTTGGCCAGGCTTGGGTTGGCCTCGTCGCCGGATGGTTGCGCCGTTGTTATTGGTGGCCTACTGTGGAGCCTAAAGACAGCCACACATTCATAATTTTCCATCGATGCGTATCGCTTAAACGTTTTCAATTGATTAAAATGCGATAAATCATAATCGCCAACGTCGTCTTGAAAACTTGGGAACTTGTGAGGGTTCACAGGCCAGGCCAGAGCAGCAGACCCTCCCGACTCTCGATACCTTGTCCGGGGTGATGGAACGATTTACGAGCCTTGAACATAATAAAGTGTTAACGGAACGAGTTATTAAGGTAATCTGAATGCGCATAAGTTAATAAAGGCTGAAGACGATTTGCATTGGCAGTGTGCGGCACCGCAGCGATCCAGAGTCTACGGTTGCATCTAGCCGGGGCTTCGGTCTCGGCTGTGAGCTCGGAACTCAGCTATGTATTACCAGCCAACCGATCGACGGACACACAAGATGTCGAGAAATATAACTAAACCGACCACACGTACGTCTCCCATGCTGCACAGCAGGACACCGGGGACTCAGCCCAGTCCGCTCGCCGAGATTGCTCCACGCTGGACGAGGAAAAAGGCAGGCTTAGGCATGCCGTGTTTTGTGAGGAGAACAATCAATAAATTTAAACACGTGAACAGACGCGAACAGGAACGGAGCGATCGAACAGCCCACAACAACAAGAACGCCAACAAGCGAGAGCGATAAGTGATCAATGCGCCGTGTCGACTGATTGGACAGAATCAATAACCCGTGAGGCGGGGGCGGGGATGGGGATGGGGTCGGTCTAAGGGAAAGTGAGTGATTTTTGTTTATGGCAGAGAAATGTAACGTTAGTGGACAAACAAGCTTAGGATAGAAAAATGGCAAAGTATGAAATGTTTATAAACTGCCTAAGCTGTGATTTTAAAGTATCATTGATGATGACAGTTCAAAAAGGTTTTTTAAGGCAATAATTACTTATTGAAATATTGATTTAATTAAAGAATATATCAGTATTTAAATTACGCAAATTCTTGGTCTAAAAATAATTAAATAAATAATATAGAAATAATTATAAAATAATTAAAAATTCCACAAATATTCAAATGTTATAGGAAGGATAAGGAAACTTAAACGGATTTCTCGTTACCTAGATTCCATAATATCAATCTTAAGGAATTTAAATAAGGTTCGTCGTTTTTGGAATTAAAATCTAAACTTGGACGATTTTTAAATTTAAAACAAGAACGGAAGCTAACTTCGGCACACCGAAGTTTGTATACCCTTGCAGATTGGTT